>JALBYC010000004.1:0-108947 GCA_023212645.1 Farysia itapuensis | reverse complement strand
GTTTTTTCTTATTCTTTGATGGGGGGACCCTGTTTTCTCTTAAAGGAAAAAAAGGCCAAAAAGAAAACCCCCCCCCCCCCCCCCCCCCCCCTAGTCCTGGATACTGTTGGAAAGCTTCTATGTCTGCCGTTGGTACCAATACTGCACTCGCTTGACAAACCTGCGAACGTCGGTGCACAGACAGCGGCACGGGGAACGGCGTAGCATCGAAAGACGAAAGTCGAAAGCGCGAAAGCTCGACATGACGAAACCCCGAACTGCGCCCGAAATTCCGAAAGCCGGGCTATCTTCTGGCCTAACACAGTAATCTAAAATTAGTCGTTAGTCAACATGGCAGGACTGGTCAGCGGACAGTCAACACAGCATGTTTTCTTGGCAGGATTCGAATTGATGACGCCAAGCGATCCCAAGCCCTCACCCCGTCCTACCTTCATCAATTCCACCTTTGTCGCCTTCCAAGAGGAGAGGGCATCTTGCAACGGTCTTCAGCAAGGATGAAGCTCGCCTAGCTCACCCTCTAGGCTGTCACCCGTTCATCAGACTGCCAGCGGGATCTGTCGCAAGTTCACGCATCTCATCTTGTTGAATTTCATCTTAGACATCATGTCAACTTCGCAACGCACCTCATTGGATGCGGAGGGCAAAGGTAGCTCTCCAAGTCACTCCACCACCGTACAAGGCGCCAATAGCAAGTTCACTGACAGTCCCAGTCGACCTACTAGCTTTATGTCTCCTTCTGTTCAATTTGACGAGCAGAACTTACTTGCCAGTCCCTCTGCCCAACGTGAGACTCGCACCAATCGAGATCTTTCTGCCGCTCCAGGGTCGCCTCGCTCATCTATCCATCTTGGCTCACCATCCAATGGGCCCAAATCACTCGCACCAATCAAGGCCACACCGAGCTCCTCGAGTCTACGGCAAAGCCATGCAATTCGCAACACTCCAAGTCGCGGCTCGATGGGGCAAGGCTCTAGCGGGCTCGCCAATGGTCGTGATACCAACAGCTCGCGCAGGAGCCGCACAAACGTCATGGTAGTAACTCGTCCAGCCTGGGCACGTGAAGAGTCTGTCAGCCCACCTCACTCGCCCCCAGGCAGCCCGCGGTCACGCTCCACTCGGCCATCGATCAACGAGCCCGATCCCCTAAATCTGCCCACTGCCACAGTTGAACACGTCGAGACTGATAAAAAAGTCAAGGACAAAAACGATGCTATTGAAACAGCCGAACAGGCAAGGAAAAACGAAGCTGAAAGTTCTAACCCTGACCGTTGGTGGACGTTCACGCTACCTCAAAAGTATCGCAGCAGATTACACGAGCACCACCTTCGAATGGCTTTTCACCACGAACGCTCGCGTACCAACACACTGGACGAAGAAGAGGACAAGCAAGAGCCCGAAAAGCGGCGTCGACGAAGCCGGTCCAACCGCATGCGCCAGTCTTCCAACTCTTCTGGTGCCAATCACAGCAGCGATGATGGCAGTGACGCTGAAATGGACGACATGAGAGGCCGTTCAAGCGACAGGCACGTCGAGCATGGCCTTGGCACCGAACACTGGAACGGTGTAGCTGCCGGCTTGGGAGCGAGTGGGCTACTTCACTGGAAACATTCTTCGAACCAGCAAGATTCAAAAGCGAAACAGAGTGGCAAGGCACGCAACGCTGATGCACAACGCCACGACTCACCCTCACCCGACGGAACTTCGACAACAAAGGCTGATGACGAGGACTTAGAAAAGCAGGCCAAACCAGACTACGAATCGGAGAAATACCCCACCATGTCTTTCAGAGCCCGAATGGAGCATCCGGATGTCTTTACCGTCCACCAACCCGCTACACCTGGCTGGGCATCTCCATGGAAGCCCGAGGAGAGGGGCCAAGGATTCGATGTCGGCGAGAACCGATTCGGTCCTTCTGGCTTTTTCCCACGCACCGAGTCTGGCAGAACATATGGCTCCGACGGGAAACAGAAAAAGAAGGCGTGGCTGAAAGCCTGGGAGAAATTCCTGATCCACAACCCGTTTGTTCCACTGCTCTTTCGGGTGATCAACATTGCCTTTACATCGGCAACATTGGCCGTTGCCATAAAACTACTGCTTGTGCTTCGAAACCAAGGTGCCGCTGACGCGGTAGGCTCCTCTCCTCTCGTTGCGATCATCTTCGCGCCACTCAGTCTGGCACACGTCGTTTTCCAGATCTGGCTCGAATACTTTGGACGGCCCATTGGACTGTGGACGGTGCAATCTAAGCTGTCGTACACCGTGCTCGAGCTCGTCTTTATCTGCCTATGGTCGGCTGAGCTGTCGCTTACTTTTGACAACTACTTTACATCGACGCTGGTCTGCTACCCTCACGACAGCCCCTTCATTGGGCCCCGCGTTCCGCCAGCTGATCGGACAAGTCCTCTGAACGATCCCTCCCGCCAACCATACCTCTGTCGCCTGCAAGGCTCCCTGATCGGGCTTGTGTTTGTCAGTCTACTGGCGTACGTCATCGTCCTAACCGTCTCCCTCTTCCGTATCTTTGTGCGGGTCACGGGCGGTGGTCGTCGCTAGTAGTCATCATCATTTGTATATTTCGTATTTACGTATTTCAGTTCAATGTAATGTTAGAGTTCTTTAATTCGATCACGATTTTAATTGGGCGCACCGACCACTTGCCAGCTTCGGACCCGCGTCTCAACCTCGGGACAGTGTGTTGAGCTGGAAGGTTGCACTTCTCCCACCGAGACCAACACCACTCCCACACCAGCTACACAGACACTTGTTCCGGTGTCATTGACACTCGCTGGCAGTCGTGCTGCACCGTCAAACATGTCGTTCAAAAAGGATGAAGAGGTGGGAGCGACGTCCTTCTATCAGGACAAGACATCAGTCATCCAAGAAGCGCGCGTGTTTAACGAGACTCCCATCAGTCCGCGCAAATGCCGCATCCTCCTGACCAAAGTGATCTACCTACTCTACATGGGCGAGACCTTCAGTCGACAAGAAGCCACCACACTGTTCTTCGGCGCGACAAAGTTATTCCAGAACAAGGACCCAGCTCTGCGACAAATGGTATACCTCGCCATCAAGGAGCTTTGTCCCTTTTCAGACGATGTCATCATGGTGACCGCTTCTATTATGAAAGACATGCAGCCCAATGTCGAGGTGATCTATCGTCCCAATGCTATCCGAGGTCTAAGTCGCGTCGTCGACCCGTCCATGGTGCAAGGTCTTGAGCGGTTCTTCAAGTCAGCTATTGTTGACAAGAACACGTCTATCAGCTCAGCTGCGCTTGTGTCTGCTTATCAGCTTCAAATTGCCGCACGCGATGTCGTGCGAAGATGGGGTAACGAAGCTCAGGAGGCCATCAACTCGAAGGGCTCCTCTGGAGGCGGCCTCACCAGCGGCTTTGGAGGCGCAGGCAGCTATCTTGGCTTTTCCGGATACGGCTCGCAAACCCCGGCACAGAGTGCCTATCAGGCTGTGGCTAGCAGCAGCTACATTACTCAGTATCACGCCCTGGGTTTGCTATACTTGATCCGACAGGGAGATCGCATGGCCATTACCAAGCTGGTCCAACAGCTCGGCGGAGGACGCGGCGCCTCGAGTGGATCGGGTACTGTACTTCGCAGTCCCTACGCCCTCTGTATGCTTGTACGATACGCTCAAAAGGTGGCAGACGAAGATCCAAATCTGCGAGCACCCATGCTGGAGCTGTTGGAAAGCTGGTGCCGACACAAGAGCGACATGGTCAACTATGAAGCCGCTCGTGCAATCTGCGAACTCAAGAACGTCACGCCGCAGGAGCTCTACCGACCTGTTGCTATCCTACAGCTTTTCTTGTCTTCGCCAAAGTCTACGCTCAAATTTGCTTCCATTCGAACACTTGCGAAGCTTGCGCAGACGTATCCTGCATCGGTTCAGGGTTGCAATGTCGACATGGAGAACCTGATCACCGACACGAACAGGAGCATCGCCACCTACGCCATCACGACGTTACTCAAGACCGGCAACGAAGCATCGGTAGATCGTCTGATGAAACAGATCAGCGGTTTCATGTCGGAAATCAGCGACGAGTTCAAAGTCATCGTGGTTGATGCTATCCGCAGTCTTTGCCTCAAGTTCCCCTCGAAGCAGACCGTCATGCTCGGCTTCCTTGCTGGCGTCTTGCGCGACGAAGGTGGATTCGAGTACAAGCGTGCTGTTGTGGAGGCTATCTTCGACATGATCAAGTTCATCGGAGATTGCAAGGAGACAGCTTTGGCCCATTTGTGTGAGTTTATCGAAGACTGCGAGTTCACCAAACTCAGCGTCCGAATTCTGCATCTGCTTGGCGTCGAAGGACCCAAGATGCCTCAACCCCACAAGTACATCCGCTACATCTACAACCGCGTCATTCTCGAGAACGCCATCGTCCGTGCGGCTGCGGTCAGCTCGCTTGCCAAGTTTGGCGTTGCCGATACATCACTCAACGCGCGCATCAAGACGCTTTTGGAACGATGTCTCGACGATGTGGACGACGAGGTGCGCGATCGAGCGGCCATGTACCTCCGCGTACTTCGAGAATCCAAGCTGGCACAAAAGGTGGTGAACGATGAATCAAGCTACAAGCTGAATGCGCTCGAATCGGCCTTGCAGTCCTACGTCTCCGACCCTTCCTCGTCTACGAGTGGCTTTGACATCACCAAAGTCCCGAGAGTGACACGTGAAGAAGCACGACAGGAAGCATTGCGAGCCAAGTCGGAAGCGACTGCCAACGTTGCGATCGCAGCCGACAGCTCCAAGAGCGTCAGTGCGAATGCCACTAATGGAACTCCGTCTTCATCGAAAGCTCCCACAGTCGACTCTGATTCATTCTATGCCAAACAGCTTTCAGAAGTCTCTCAGCTCTCCAAGTACGGTCCAGTGCTCAAGAGTTCTGCCAAACCGATCGAGCTCACCGAATCCGAGACCGAGTATGTGGTCAGCGCGGTCAAGCATGTGTTTGCCGACCACGTGGTGATCCAGTTCAACGTGACGAATACGTTGCCAGATACTGTACTCGAAAACGTGGCCGTTGTCGTCTCAGGCGCGGCGGAAGAAGGGCTCAAGGAAGATTTTATTCTCACGATCCCACTGTTGTCGGCGCAAGAGCCGAGTGGTGTGGTGTATGTCTCTTTCACTCGAGAGGGTGGTGCGACGGACTACGCGCAAGCCACGCTATCCAATACGCTACGATTCGTGTCGAAAGAAGTCGATCCGACGTCGGGCGAGCCGGAGGAAGAAGGATACGACGACGAATACCAGACCGAAGATCTGGAACTGGGTGTTGCAGACTATATTAAGCCGGTGTATGCCAACTTTGCGGCAGAGTGGGACAAGATGGCTTCTGCATCCGAGTCTACCGAGACCTTTGCCCTCACAGCACTGGATGGCCTCAAGACAGCGTGCGATACGTTGGTCGAGCTGCTGGGCATGATGCCGCTGGGAGGAACAGAAATGCCAACATCTACCTCGGTGCACACGTTGAATCTCTCCGGAGCAGTCGCCAATCCGGGCAAGTCTGTCAAGGCGCTCACCCGCTGTCGCATGACATTTGCAGCCGGTCAGGGCGTTACCATGGAGCTCACGGTGCGTTCCGAGTCCGACGCCGTGTGCCAACTCGTCATGAGCGCTATCGCCTAAACCTCCAAACCCCTCATTCGTTTATCTACACATGTTCTGAACTGCAATTGAATGCAATTTCTCTTCTCTGATTGCTGTGCTGTTACTCGAGAATTGTGGTCTGCTGTCGTCTTGCAAATTGGCGTTCTTCCTCTCTGCGTTGGAATGTAGCGACTTTGCGGGCCAGTGCGGCATCCTGCTTGAGTGACGAGCGATTGACTGGCGCAGAACAGCCCTGTGCTGGACACCGATTGTTGCGCAGGATGAATTCAAGAATAGCCTCTTTTGAGTACGAGTGCTTGCAGTTGACGCTAGTGAGACAGAGAGAATGGAAAGGTCAGAATGGAAAGTCGCAGAGTAGGGGCGCGCGCGAGGTACGTACTTCGTAAATGGATCTTCCAGCAGATTTGTGGTGATGGGACAGCGAAAGTTTTGCGTGACACCACCGGCAACGATTTCTTCGTCCGAGTCATCTTCGTCCCCCTGCTCGGCGGGGATAAGGTCTCTGACGGGTGGCATTGCACCCTCTTCGGTTGCTGTCCACAGGGCATCGCGGAAATTGTGGTAATGTTCGTTCTGAGCGTATTTCTTGCGCGATGTCATCCGTCGATATGTGTCCATGTGAGCGCGCACCCCACTGTTGTACCTGTCTGTCGGATTATCCTAGCCCCAATGAGATCTAGGAATGAGAAAGGAGCGCACATGACGTAGCTAGGAAAGACTTACCAATACTTGGCCTGCATTCAGTTCTTGCATCATTTCTGTCAATACCTTTTGACGGGCAGCTTTCTCAACCTGCAGATCAATCAGTTCTCGCAGGTCGGCATCGAGCTGCTGCAGAGGCTCGTAGTCCGGATTGTGATTATGCGCTTCTGCCGTCTGTTCTGCTGTCTCAATAAGCAGACGGATTGAGCCTTCGATCAGCTCCGACTGCTGTCGAAAGTCGGCCAATAGATTACGGATGTTGGGAGCCTGTGCTTTCCCCAGAGGCTGTGGTCGAGACAAGTCTTCGGTTCCGAGATAGGTAGCTGGAGGTGCTTGGACATGCTCCTCTTCTGCCTCTTCATCGCTTTCTATGTGGGTCCTACGTCTCCCTGACGGCACTGGCATGACGATGATGGGGGCGCTCGACTGAAATGCGCAGCAGACACCAACCAACACCTTTGTTTGACACTTTGAGAATTTGCACGCATGCACGCGTCGCGTTGATTGGTTCTGTTAAAGCGCTAAATTTCAGAAAAAAAAACTAGAAAGATCGGACTCCATCTTTGCTCTCTCCCTTCCCCCATCTTGTGGGCCTGTACGACCCTGCACACATTAGACACGGCCAAGTGGTCGTTGCCAGCGCATCATGAAGTACATCGTAGTCAGTGGAGGTGTCATTTCTGGCATTGGAAAGGGCGTAATTGCCTCTTCCACCGGTCTCTTGCTCAAGACTCTCGGGCTGCGGGTTACGTCTATCAAGGTCGATCCGTACATGAACATTGACGCGGGCACAATGTCGCCCACAGAGCACGGAGAAGTGTATGTACTCGACGACGGTGGTGAGGCCGATTTGGACCTGGGAAACTACGAACGATACCTTGACGTGACTCTAGGTCGGGACAACAACATCACCACAGGCAAGATTTACCGCCAAGTGATTGAGAGGGAGCGAAAGGGCGACTATCTCGGCAAGACGGTGCAGATCGTACCACACCTGACCAACGCTATTCAGGACTGGATCGAGGAGATTGCTCAGCGACCTGTTGACGGCACCGGTGAGCCTCCGGAAGTCTGCATCATCGAGCTCGGCGGCACGGTTGGTGACATTGAGTCCGCTCCTTTCGTCGAGGCCATGCGGCAGTTCCAGTTCCGTGTTGGCCACGAGAATTTCGCCATCATTCATGTCAGTCTGGTACCCGTGATCGGAGGCGAGCAAAAGACCAAACCCACACAGGCGGCCATTCGCGATCTACGAGGTCTCGGACTCGCGCCCGATATGATTGCAGCACGATGCATTCAGCCGCTGGAGCGCTCCGTGATCGAAAAGCTGTCAATGTTCTGTCACGTAGGCCCGGAGCAGGTCATGGGAGTTCACGACGTTTCGTCCACGTACCACGTCCCGTTGCTCCTCGAGCAGCAAGGCATGGTCCGCTTCTTCGAGAAGCGACTCGGTCTCGACGTGCAGGGCGGCATCTCAGCTGAGATGAAGACACACGGTCTCGAGTTTCGACGTCGCTGGAGAGAGCTGACCGTGGGTCACGATCGCACCATCGACACAGTTGAAATCGTGCTTGTCGGCAAATACACATCTCTGCACGATTCGTACACGTCGGTCGTCAAGTCGCTCGAACACTCTGCACTCCGATGTCACCGCAAGCTCGAGCTCAAATGGGTCGAGTCGAGCGATTTGGAACCGCAAACGCAGAACGAAAATCCAGTCAAGTATCATCAGGCGTGGCAGGCACTTTGCTCGGCCAAAGGAATCCTTGTGCCAGGAGGATTCGGCACCCGCGGAACGGAAGGTATGATTTGTGCTGCTCGATGGGCGAGAGAACAGAAGGTACCGTACCTGGGCATTTGTCTTGGATTCCAGGTTGCCGTCATCGAATACGCCCGCAACGTGCTCGGCATTGAGGCTGCAGGCTCAGCAGAGCTGGATCCGGAGTGCAAGGACCCTGTCGTCATCTACATGCCAGAAATCAGCAAGACGCACCTTGGAGGGACAATGCGACTCGGTCTCCGACCGTCAATCTTCCAGCAGGGCACAGAAGAGTGGAGCAAGATCCGCAAATTGTACGGGAACCAGCCTGTAGTCTGGGAGCGACACCGCCACCGTTACGAGATCAACCCAGATTACGTGGACCGTATCGAGTCAGCGGCGACGAGCTCAGTGTCAGCCAAGACAGCTGGCAAGCCACGCACATCCACATCTGGCCAACCTAAAGCCACAGACACCGCTGTCGACGAGCTGCGCTTCGTCGGACGCGACGAAAAGGGCGAACGAATGCAGATTGCTGAGCTCAAGAACCACCCATACTTTGTCGGCATGCAGGCGCATCCCGAGTTCTGCTCACGTCCACTCAACCCCTCGCCGCCATTTGTCGGCTTCTTGGCGGCGGCAGCAGGATTACTGGAGGAGCAGATTGCCGTGCAGAAGAACTATGTGCCTCCGCATCCCAAGAGCCACATGGTGTCGGAGTCCGAGATGATGCGTCGCAAGGAAGAGGGGGAGATTGATGGCAAACCAGCTTCCACACCTCCGGGCACGGCTACGCCCACCCGACACTCGAGCGTCCGCAGAACATCAAGGTCCAACAACTCGATTGGGGTCGCGGCCCGTATCTCCGCCGCACACAAGGCAAATGGTGCCGATCCATAGATTCTGGCTGTTCTTCATTATTAGACTCGCAATCATGTCCGTTCTGATAGGAAGCAAAGGTAGACGTGATCTGTGATTGCGTCTATACGCCCGGTGCGCCGTGTATGGAGCTGGTTCATCGGGGCCCTGATCTCCCTCTCGATCGATTAAGGTGGGTAGAGTTGTGATGTCAGATCACTCGAAACTGTCTTGACGATGTTAGAGCATATCTTCTGATTTCAGCATGTGATCCGAAAAGCTCGGCCGAGCTCATTGTAGTAGTGTGTGCATTTGCGGAACCGATTGTCAATTTTGGCGGGCGAGAGCTGCGTGAGCCAAGCGGAATCTCGAAGGTCACCACTTTCGCAGACGTTAGCACTCCTCTATCTCGTTCACCGTCAAGCACATCGCTCAATAACGTCAATATGGAGTCCACCAAGGTCCCTGGTACGTATACGCATCATTATGCTCATACACATTGCTGCGCAGTGTCTATCTTGGACCAGATGCCAGCGTTAAGACGTGGAACAGGTTGCTGACCCATTACTTGCGCTTTATGTTTCCTCGCAACAGTCAAGCTCGCTCGTGTAAGCATCCTTGCGCTTTCGGCTGTTCCGTCACGTTTGCTATCGGTCATGTATCAGGAGTGCAGGTGGATGGGAGGGAGAAGTATGGGTCAACAAAGCAGTTTCGATAGCCATGATGAAGTTCAGCAACATGTTTGACCCGACAATCAGCATACGACACATCTTCGCGTCATTGCAGACTTGGCAAGGCTACAGTCAGCAACAGTCAAGCTATGAATCTTGCTTTAGCCCAGGGCATATTTCCAGCAAGAACCAGTCACAAGGGCGTACGACGTGCTCGTGTCTGGCTCTGTTGTAGGATATGAACAGGTGATGGAGAAAGCTGCACTCTTGATATTATGACCCGATAGCAACGTCTTTGGCGAAACCTCGCTATTGACCTTAAACAAGGTAACTGACTAGATTTTCTTGCTGTAAACAGGTTACTAAAGTCCTCGGACGAACCGGCTCTCGAGGTGGTATCATCCAGGTCCGCGTCGAATTCATGGACGAGACCCGCCGATCGATCATCCGAAATGTCAAGGGCCCCGTCAAGGTTGACGACATCCTCGCCTTGCTCGAGTCTGAGCGAGAAGCCCGACGACTCCGTTAATGTGCTGGCCCTATGGCTCTACAGTCACCAGCCATTCTACAAAAGACAATGTCACCATCAGTCTTGATGTTCTGAGACCATCGCTGGGTCGGAACTCCACCCAGCTATGGCTCTCGGAACCATCCCTTGGACTTGTCGGTGCTCTTTTGTTGCTGGTCCCATCGCATATTCCTGGCATCATCTTTCTCTCTCGTGTCCCTGTTGACTCTCTATCCAAAATACGTGTCTTTGCTTCGGCAGCGCGAATCGCACATCCTACAACTCTTGTCTTGACTTACCCCCTCTACACACCAAGCAAGATCCATTCTGTACAATCAGCACTTTTTTCACGCAAAATGAAATCTCATCACAGAATCGTAAACAGAGAGCTTTCGTCTATTGCTTGGCACAAACACGCGCTTCTCGATGAGTACAACGAGACGTCACGCACACAGCGAAGACTCGACTGACATCCGTCGTGCTTTTGCTATTTAGAGACTCTCAGCAAGTATTCCTTTAAAGTGTCAGTGATGAGACTGTGATCGTCTTCCTGTGACAATCCCGAGACTACGATGACGCCGATTGGACCGGCGGGACAGTCTGAAATGTAGATGGGGAAGCCTCCTCCATGAGCTGCATAATCGGGGCCCAGTCCGTCCAGATCCTTGCCCTTTTGTAGTCTTTGCCGACCAACCAAGAAGGAAGAATGTCCGAACCGTTTCACCGTGTTGCTCTTCCGACGAACCCAATCCCAGTTATCGGGACCGAGTTTTTTCTCATCCCCCACTGCTGATTGGAAGAGAATGTGGCCTGAGAACAGGGCAATGGAGATGACGATTCCACTGGTAACAGGGTCGTGGACTTTGCTGAATCGTTCGCGGATAGCACATCCGACCTCGAAAGCCACGGTGTTGTTGAGATAAGGAAAGTTCAAATGAGCCTCTTGCCCCTGAATGGCTTCAATTTGCCTTTCCAGTGTGGCAGCTCCATCCGTCATGGCTGCTCGTGTACCAGCGGGCTTGAGCTTTGCTTTCGTGGAGGTGGTAGGTGAAGCAGCACCTGCCTGTATGGCCCAAGCGGTGCTCTAAATTAGATTTTGGCTTTTCGAGACGGCGAGAGCCAATCTTTACCTACACAGGCTCACACTGTACACGCGCAACCGCACAGATCATGGTGAAGATAATAGCATCCCACAGCCAGAGAGGAGAGAGCGGGAGAGAGAGAGGGAAGAACAACAGGACAAGTGATGTGTATGTGACGGTGAAAGAGTCGGCAAGAGGAGAAAATGCAAGTGCTTTAAACCCTGTTCTAGAGAATGAGGCAGTTGTTCTTCTTCTTTGTCTTGACCCGTGTGGGAGCGAGGACAGAGCGAATAGCTTCGTCAAAGACACCCTTGAGCCCCTTCTGTGTGAGCGCCGAGCATTCGAGGTACTTTGTAGCGTGAATGTCGCGGGCCATCTGGTTGCCCTGGGCGTAGGCAATGGGTTGCATTCTGCGGTCGCGCAGCTTGGCCACCGTCTCTGGGTCTTCCCTCAGATCGAGCTTGGTGCCGACAAGAATCGTGGGGATGTTGGGAGCGTGATGCGAGATCTCGGGACACCACTTTGTTCGAACGTTTTCAAACGACGGCGGACTGACTAGCGAGAAACAGATGAGGAACACGTCCGTCTGCGGGTAGCTCAAAGGTCTTAAGCGATCGTAATCTTCCTGTCCTGCCGTGTCCCAGAGTCCGAGGGAAACAGGTTTGCCGTCTACCATAACGTTTGCCGAGTAGTTGTCAAACACTGTAGGAATGTACTCTCCCTGTTGTCATAGAAAGCGAATCAGGAAAAAGGTCAGTGAGCTGCTCGAACTCGACAAAGAGGCTAGCCGGTACGTACGGGAAAAGCATTGGTGGTATACGAGATGAGGAGACACGTCTTGCCGACGGCACCGTCACCGACGACGACACATTTGATGGTCTGCATGACGAACTGAGAGGCCGAAGCGATAGAGGTGCGAGAAAGTCTCGATCAAAGATCACTGGAGGGAACCCAAGCGACGATGTTTGGGTGGTGCGAGATAGACGCGCGCACGCTCGCTTGTATCGACGACTGCGATGCAGTGACGAGCAAAAGTAGCTCGATGGAACCCGGGTTTGAAACAGGGAAAAGGGAGAGATGTGGTGGGAGTGAGATCCGTACGACGCGAAGCGAAGTGAAATTTGGGACAAAGCTCGCTCGGACTGCAACAGGCGGTAAAAATTACACCTGCGCCTATGGCTCTACGAAACACGTATCAAGACGCGACTCGGATCTGCTCGACAATGACAATGTGCGAACAATAGCAGGGGATGAATGGGTATGCGCAACTCTGATGTGAGTATGCCAAGTGGGCGCTTGTAGGACGAGATTCAGAGGCCTGGTGCGCGGGGGGGACAGGCAAAAAGAGGGGGGGGGGGGGCAAGACTGAAATGCGCTACTTAGGAAATTGTAATGGGCATTAGTCCGAGCGCACTTTGCTTCTGTGTACGTGTTGATCTACCGGAAAAACGGTGGCTTGCTCACTCACTCTGCTATATTCGCGTCCATCTCACGCGCTCGTCGGAGACTTTGTGAAAATCCAGCGCAATGGATTGTGCACAGTGAGAAGAAGGCCTCGACTTGCCTTGGTCCGTTGCACGCGCCCGCAAACTCAGCCGAATGTGTCTACCCCTCCCCTCCTTCCCATGAATATACCGCAACCGAATGCTGTTTCCCTGAAGAGATCGCGCCCTGCCAAGCTCGGCTGTCGGAGCTTCCGAGACGCGCCGGACGCGTCGATTTCTCCCTTTTCGCCCCTCCCCCGGACAGCGTTCGGCTCGACACTCTCTCGGGCTTCGGCCCAGCTTCATCGATCCGTGTCAATCCACTCCGACCTACCGACCGAGCGCGCGTCTGTCGGCTACTGACGAACACTCCGCCAGCCGCTCCTCTTAGCGAAAATCATGCATCGCTCGAACAGTTTCGCGGCAAATGACACATGGTATTCAATTGGACAACAGGTGCGAGAAAGTGAGAGACCAAGGCAACTGAGTCTGCCTCAGGCGTCTGCTTTGGAGCCGGGCTGATCCTTGCGGATATTTTCGAGTGTCTTGATACTTCTGCTTAACATGATGGCACCGCCTTTGGTGAGATTGTCCAGTGGCCTGTCTGACAGACCGGCCGTATCTCCGGTTGAAGCGCCCTTACTGCCGGCAGCCGACGAAGGCTCGTCGAGTAGGGCTTTGGCTCGGTCAATGACCTTCGTCAAGCCCCCACGCTCGTGGTAATAGGTCTCAATCTCGGATTCGAGTCCTGCGATCGGCACCTCCAATGCATGGCGCACAAAGCCACGCGTGAGAATGTAGGATTTCTCAGAATAGAGCCGCGAGTTGACCTGGCAGTCTGCCTTGTCCTTAAGTTCCTCGAAGCCAGGTTCGGTGAAGAATGGCTCGCGAACGAGCACCAAGGCTTGGATCGACACAAACACCTGCAGCAGAGATGATTTGGTCGGATTCCAGTTTTCCTCGGCGTGTCCAGACCAAGTGCCCAAGATAGAAAGGCAGACAAAGCCGTCCTCATACAAGTTGGGCGAAACACGGCCGCGATCGCCTGTCCAAGAATGAAAGTAGGCTTCCGGAGGGACGTTGGGGAAATCTTCGCTCAGTTGAAAGTCCAGCAGGAACGGGGCGTGCTCGTAAGGTGTGCCTTCCGATCCAAAGATAACCACACGAAGCAGATCGCTGCGGTCCTCGTACGCTCGAACCAGAATGTTCTCTGGAAGTGAGCTTTGTAGCACCTTGAACTCTTTCTTCAGGCGGCTAAAGAAAGCAGGACCAAGCCTCGATCCTGCTATTTTATCTGCATAGAACGCGTGAGATACAGGTGCGCTTTCAAGCACCTCAAACTGAGTCCAGGCAGCAACATTGCCCTGCGCTGCCACCACAGTGCCTGACTCTAAAGCCGCTTCAGCTCTCATCGGTGGTGCTAGAGGCTGGTCAGATGCGACTTGGCCTGAGGCTTTCATATCTCTTTTGCCAAAAGACGATTGGGCATCGGGCTTGTCAGCATCGCCTGAATTGACAGCTTTCGGGTCTTTGTTAATCGAAGTCGATTTGGCGTCCAGCTTGCTATGAGGCGGTGACTGCGTCTCGTCTTCATCTTCCGACATGTCTTCCCAATCACCTTTGTCCTCAGACAGCGTCTCTCCTTCCCGCGGCATGTCATAGGCTTTGGACAGAAAAGCATCCAGGCGTTCGACCAGTTCAGCATCGTACAGGGCATCGAATTCATCCTCAGAGTCGCCGTAATGATCGTACAAGTGATAATCGTGCATGTCATGGTCGTGCAAGTGATGCTCGTGCCAGTGATGATCGTGCATGTCATGGTCGTGCAAGTGATGCTCGTGCCAGTGATGCTCGTGCATGTCATGGTCGTGCAAATGATGATCGTGCAAGTGATGGTCGTGAATGTCATGATCGTGCATGTGATGCTCGTGCACGTAGGATTGGGTATCTCTGAGAATGTATAACTTGTCGAGGCTTTCGACGATAGTATTGCCATTCGCGAGTAGAATTTTGCAGGTCCCATCGAGGAGCAAGTCGACTACTACCCCATGCCAGTCGAGATTCTCGGCTGGTTTCGCGAATTCTTTCGCTGGCGTATGCGAGAGATACCTTGTGTCTTGCAGAGAACGCGCAAATTGTTCGTTGCCAAGAATAGCCTGGCCCAAATTGTGCTGGTGCAAGTCGGTTGTCGGCTCACCAACAGCCGTGACAAAGGGACCTTGGAAGTCAGTCTTTGCTGCAGAAAGCATGACGGGAGTGAGGCGACCCACGGCAGCCCTGCTCAAGGTTGATCCACGAACGTCGATTTCAAGCAGAGGCACTGTTTCCGTCTCGTCGCCGGAGGCGAAAGGAGTGCGCACCACAGCGGTTCGTTCAACAGTGTCGACGCTTTGTACGATTCGCGGAACCTTTGGCTGGCCGTCTTGCTTGTACCAGATCCAGTCTCCGGGCCAAGCATCGTGTTCATCGAGCATGGCGTTGGGTATCAAATCTTTGGCGTCTTCTTCAGTCCGAGTGCCATCCTGCCACGCGACAACGACTTTGCGCTCTGTTCCCACAATTTGCATTGCTTCCACTGGCACATTTGCAGTGCCGTACACCAATGTTCTGCCCCCGTGCTTTTTCCGAAGCGTCTGCGAACGAAAGACAACAATCTCGCCAACCTCGAGCTTTTGTTGAGAGTAGGTGTCGAGAAGCGTCAGCTTGTTCAAGTCCCAGAAAGTTTGGCTTGGCTTGGGGCGTCGCTTTCGTTCTTCGGGAGAGAGCTTCTGATTGACCGCAAGCCAGTTGACCGTACAAAATTCATGACGGATCTGGACGCACTCAGCATCTGCCCCGCGGGGCGAGGCAAACACGTGAAACATATGTCTCTTCGGGATCTTGCCGTATGGTACACTTGCTGAGAAATCTCCGACCCTGTGCAAAATCGGGGTTCCTTCGACAGAACAGATTGCAAAATCTACAGTACTTTGCAATTGTCCCACCCAATCGTTCGCGATGACAAAGTCTCCTTTCACAGCGGTCCTAGCGGTGGTGACGTCTTGGTCCGGTACTGCGTGGTCGATGATTTCTTTGGTAAAAAGATGCTGGAGCTTGAGAGTCTTCTTCACTTCGACCACCAATCCGCGTTGGGTATCTTGTTCCGACAGCTTGCAGAGTGAACCAGTATGGAAGATGCGATCGACGTGCTGCAGATCTTTAGCTAAAAGGATCTGTCGTTCCTCACTAGGAATCCATTGCACGCCGACTTCATCTTCTTTGAGTGCTCGCCCGAGGCCAGTATGTGAGGTAGGCGGGAGGCCAATTTCTTCCTGGTAGCAGCGAGCAATGACGCCAATGAGTCGGTTCTTTGTCGGCTTCTTGCCTCGTACGATATCTCCCAGGTAGAATCGCTTAGGTGCTTCTGGCTGATGAATTGACATTGCGCCCAGTGGACGTTGCTTGACTGTCTGCCGCAAATAGCTGTTAATATCCGAGCTAAGGCCAAGAGCGGTGAGCGAATGCGACGCTGGGATCATTCGGCGACTAGCGTGGGCTCCTGATGATGGCCGTTGGGAGATTAAGGCAACTTTGCACAGCCTGAGTAATCAACCTGCCCTTCAAAGGGATCCGATCACCAGCACATATGAAAGGGGAGTCTAAAAGTCCTTTGTCCGGCTAGAGACGGGCAGAAGAACCGAGCTCACGCACGTCCACGCGTACATCACGCGCAAATTGGCAAGACGTGAATTAGCGGAGAATCCGAAAAATCACAATGAAAAGTGACACATGTTAGACGTGTAATTCACAGATTCTACATGAGCTACATGTCGACCCTCAAACCCGAGTTCCGAAAAGCTCTACCGCCCTCACGACGTCCCTTGCAACGAGCAGCGTCCTGCCTCGCCGAGAGGATCGCAGCGTCCGCCTACGATGCCGGTCGCAGTTGCTTCCGCTCCGGAACTTCGCAGGCAGCAGACCATCCTGGGCTCAACAGGTGCTCCCAATCCTAGCTTTGATTTGTCAGACAAAGATGATTGCGATCCTTGGCCCGCTCTGCACTCTCTGGCCTACAGCAAGGGTCAAGAAGCGCGCAACACAGTCATGGCACAGGCAAGCTCTGATCAGGTCTGTATTTTGGCGAATGACCAAACTTTTTCGCAGGCTTTGCCATTCTGGGATGCGTTCTCAAGCTCTGACGACTCAGATCGTAGCATCTCTTGTGTCTGTGTTGGAACCTCTGCAAGCCAAGAAGCAACGCTCGTAGCGGCTGCAGTGGATCACCGCATCGTAGTATGGTCCGCCACGTCGTCCCTAGCTTCTACCAAACGGTGGAAGGTGCATTCTTCGCTAACCATCAGCGACGGCGCTATCACAACTCTCGACATTGTGCAAGGTCATCTTTTGGTCGGTACCACTACCACTCTCAGTATCTGGAGGCTGGAGAGCTCTGAAATTCTCCTCTGGAGACGGTTCTGGACCAAAATCACTCCAGCACCCATACGTATCGCTCGATTCTCTCCAGATGCTTCCATCTTCGCTGCAGTAGCCGAAGGCGGTCACCACATCATGCTGTGGCAGTACCAACCTAGATCAAGCCGGCCACCTCAGCTACAGCAACGTCTTTTCCACCCGTATCGTGTCATTAATCTTACTTGGAGGCAGCCTCCAGAAGCCAACAGCCAAAGCGATGTTCTTGTGTCCTACAGCCTGGACGGAGTAGCTCGCATATGGGCTCCCGTCATCGACGAGCCTGCCCAGCTACGCTTATGGTGCAGCATCGAAGGTACCACATCCGAACCAGCAATCGCTGCAGCATGCAGCCCTCGGGCATTCTACCTGGATCCTTTTGTCCTCTGTTCGGCTTTGCGCACCAACATCAGCGTGCTGCAACGAGAATTGCAGATGATTGAACTGGGTGTGGGCAGAGCATCGTCTCTCAATCCTCATGACCTTGAGATGCAGATCGACCTCAAGAGAACCAGACTTCGTCGTCTCGAACAAATGGTCAGCGAGACTCCAGACATGTTTGCATGCCTTGAGCCGGACGGAACCATCAGTGTTACTGCTGTAGCCAATATCGACCGCCGGCCGCCCACACTGTTGCAAACATTCACGGTACTACGGGTGCAGCTCTCATTGCCCGTTCCTGTGTCGCAGATATCATCTTTGCGCATTTTGCCAATATTTACCTTGCCTTCATGCTCCAGCGAGACTGCAATGATGACATTTCATTTTCAGACCACATCCGGAACAAGCTTCACCTATGCAGTGAACCCCGCGCTCTTCTTCGACGGCCGAGGGCTTGGCATACAGCCAACATCTCATCCTTGCAGTCCACTTGTGTCTAAAATCGGCGGTACACATGCATCAAATCCGCACGAAAGCCGGATCAACACTCTTACCAGATCTAGTTCCGGCAGCACTCTCATCAGCTCCGCCTCGCAAGAAACAATTATTTGGACCCTGGAGCAAGGCAATGTGACAGCACCCACAACACTTTGTCTTTCTGAAAGTCGGCCAGCTTGTTCCCTGTCCTGTATATCGGAAGATGCTTCTCTGATCGCTACGCTGTCGTCCTCACACGGCCTCACAATCTTACGACGCAGTGATCAGGCTACAGAACCACTTGTAAGATGGACGGAAGCAGAGGCGTTCAAAGACATTGCCTTTGGCAATTTTGGCGATATCCAGATGCTGTTTGCGATCACGGAACAAGGCCACGTACGAGCTTGGAAAATTGAGGACGCTCCAGCCTCGCTATCCATCTGTGAACTCCTGCCTTCTTCTTTGCCTGGCTCACACTACAAAGTCATCGAGTCCGACCTTCCCACTCTTCAAAGGTCACGTGGATTGAACTTGCTCACATGCGATGAAGGCGGTAGCATCGATGTATGGAGTGTCGAGATGGGCTCGAAAAATCAGCTCAAGTGGAACTGTGCTCAGCATCTGTGTAAGTCGAATCGCGATATCACGATGCTGAGCTGCTCGAAGGCCGGGTTCGTCGCGGTAGTGTCGGTCGACGTCCGTGGAGAGCAGCAACTCCTGATCTTGGACACGAAGACCACCGCCTTCAGCTCAGGTGAGGAATACGCGCAGGACTTTGACAATCGAGACGGTATCAAGGCTATTGATTGGTCTGTCTCTTCACATTCCGAGGCATGTCTCGCTGTCGCTTTCCAGCATCATGTCCTTATATACTGTCCAGCGCGAAGGTCAGCGGCTGGCGAGATTCGACACGGTCGTACTCCATCGTGGACGACTGTTGCTCGCGTTAATCTCCGTACTTGTTCGCCGAGCAGTATACGTGCCGTTGCTTGGCTTGCGGATGAAAGATTGGCCATAGCTTCGGCTTCTCTTCTGTTCGTATATGGCCCGATGGTGGACAATCTTGACCGACTGGAGAGCGACCAATTGTCCAAACACCTTGCAGAGGTGATCGCAGCTGTAGGAGGACCTGTTACCCAGTACCACCCATCTTTCCTATATCAGAGTGTTTTGTGGCACAAGATGGATCTGGCAAAGAGAATCATTTTGAATCTGGAAGAAGCCATCTCTAATTGCAGTCCTCAAGATATGGAGGCCACATGGCGATACAACGACGTTCCCTTAGAACTCGTGCTGCAGGAAGGGGTGGCAGGCCCGGTTTCGCGGAATGGCAAGACGAGCATCTTGAACAAGGGGTCAATTTTCGACGCAACGGCAATAGAAGATAATGCCAAGGATCCGTTCGCGGCTGACAGTATTGAAGCACTGCTGGAGAAGCTCACTAATGTCAAACCGCCTCATTTGTCGGATGACGACGTTCAGATACTGCCGATTCTTATTCGCACGATCGGTGAAGCCGAGCGGGAGAGAAGAAGCATGGACGAGACAGGGCTCCGTTACATGCTGGCCCTGCGACTTTTGCTCAACCTTGGAGAACCTGCAAGAAGCACGGGCTTCGAATCGGAGGTATCGACCCTCAGCTATAGAGAATGTGTTTGGGCTTTTCACAGCGACAACCAAGAGCCGCTGTTGGGAGCTATTGGAGCCGCTTTCCATTCTCGGTTCAACTGGCAAGCAGCACGAGCTACAGGCATCTTCACATGGATCAGAAATCCGCAGACCCTCCGTGCGCAAGCCGAAGCGGTCGCACGAGCGCAGTACATGACTGGCGAAGACAGAGATCCGGTCAAATGCTCTTTGCTCTACTACGCTCTTGGCAAACGAAAGGTGGTGCAGGGGCTTTGGAAACAGGCTATCTGGCACCCGGAACAAAGGAAAATGCTGCAGTTCCTTTCAAAAGACTTTGACGATGAACGGTGGAAGACAGCCGCACAGAAGAATGCGTTTGCCCTGCTCAGCCAACGTCGCTACGAATTTGCCGCTTCGTTCTTTATGCTGGGCGACAGTCTGCGAGACGCTGTGAATGTTTGCGTCCGAAACCTCAACGATCTTAGCCTAGCCATCGCTCTGGCCCGACTTAGGGAGGGCCGCGACGACGGACCTGTCTTTACCGAGCTTTTACGTACGCGACTCCTTCCAATCGCGTTCGAGACTGGAGATCGGTGGCTGGGAACCTGGACCTTCTGGATGCTCAAGAGGCGTGATTTGGCGGTGCGGATCATCATCACACCTCTCGCGGAGCTCCTGCAGGATCCGGATGTCGCAAGCATGCTGCCAAGCGGACAGGTCTGCGGCAATGACAATTACGACGATGCGTCGCTCGCACTGCTGTTTCGACAGCTAAAGGTCAAGTCTCTACAGACTATCAAGGGCCTTGCTGACATTCCCGAGCGAAAGGAATTTGACTTTGTCCTGCACACGAATCGAGTGTTGTGCCGTATGGGCTGCGACTCTATTGGTCTCAGTCTGCTGCGCAACTGGCAGTTTGAACCGCCGACGGTGCCGAGCTCAGCAACGCTGTACCACCAAGTGTCCAAGCATGATTTGGATACTCTCTCTCGCGTCGACGAGACCGTGGTGGAAGGAGAACCCGACTACTTTTTCAGCGGTCGTCGCGCTAGTTTGCAGTCCAACGGCAAATCTACCCACGCTCGACGCAACTCTTCTCAGGGCGGCGGTGAACCGACGAGCCCGCGCATGCCGCGACGACGCAGCAGCCTTCTCCAGCGCCGTTCGAGCATCATCAACGATCTCGATATCGGCCGATTGAACCTCGCCAATCAAAACTCTGCGAGTGCGCAGGTCAACGACACGGACGCAATGAGCCGCTTCTTGACCTCCGAACCGACATTGCAAGAGCCAGTCAAGGCCAACGCTGACGTCGCCAAGACAGCACCGCAACCACCCGCGGTGGAACCCAAAAAGGGAATCAGCGTGTTCAAAGCCGCCGCGGCCGACAACAGCCAGCAAGGAGCTCAGGAATTTGACTTTGGCAGCTTCGCTTTCTAATACCCCACTTGCACGCAGAATCAAAATGATGGCGGGGATATGTAGTATTGCTTTTTCGAGACGTCGACTGTGTGGCTAGCAGTGGCCGAGCCAGCGCCTCTCGATGAGCAGTGCAAAATTGACAAAAAGTGTTTTAGGCAGCTAGAACAAAGCGAAAGATCAGTATCCGATCGTATCAGAACAGCTCAATATGGAAAGCTGCTTACCTTCAGGTGTCTTGGCAATGTAGTCAATAGCTTGTTGCACCGTGGAAATTGCGTCAGCCTCCTCGTCGGGGATTTCCTGTTTTCGTGACCGGAAGCTGTCAGCTACCATTCTGCTGAACTGGACAAGATGGCTGGCAACTTACGATTCCGAACTCCTCTTCGATGGCCATGACAACTTCTACGGCATCGAGGGAATCCAATCCGAGGTCGCTGGTGAAGGCGGATGAGGTTGAAACCTGTGATTGGACAAGCTCGGGTCAGCGCGGCCACGTAAAAAGGCACAAATTTGCTGGTATACACACCTTTCCTGGGTTGACCTTCTCAAACGTTTTGAGAACATCGACGATTCTGGACTCAATGTCTGACTTTGAGAGGCCGGCGGAGGCGGCGTAGAATCGGACCGATGCGAATCGGGGAGCGGCGGCGGGCAGAGCTGCTCGGGCCAGAGGAGCGGCGTTTCTGGAGACGGCCAGAGGAGCTCGAGCTCGAAGGAGCGAGGCAGCAGCAGTGCGGATAGCGGCGACCATTTCGTTCTAGTTGCAGTGGGTGTTGGATGTATGGACGTGCGATCAAAAACCAGCCATTCCAATAGAGACTGATCGAATTGGGTGGAGCGGTCTTTGCGCGGTACATTCGATTGGATGATTGGTCATCGTCAGCTAAGCACAACTTTCGACCGAGAAAGCCTCCCACGTCAAATCTGTGAATATCGCGATTTTCTTCCTGAATCTCTACAAACACACAGCAGCAACACCATGAAGGGCCACGCCTTTCGTAAGCTGTCCAGGACATCATCACATAGACGGGCGCTACTCCGTAATTTGGTGACCTCGCTCCTGCAACATGAAAGAATCTCGACCACAGTAGCCAAAGCTAAAGAAGCAGCGCGGGAGGCAGAAAAGGTCATTACTTTGGGCAAGAAGGGCACCGTCCAATCCCACTACGGTCTACGAAGCTTCCTCTTCTCACAAAAGGAGACAATACCCAAGGTTCAGGAACTCGCAAAGAGATATGCCGAGCGACCAGGTGGCTATACCAGAATTCACCTGCACGGCAACAGAATCGGAGACCATGCGCCTCGTGCCATCTTGGAATTTGTTGACAACCCATACGACATTCGATTGCAGATGACTGCACGCACAATGGCAAAGGAAGCCTACAGCAGACTACAAAAAGACGGCTCAGACATCTTGACAGGGTATCAGCACAATCCAAGCAACATGGAAACGGACGTCAAGTTCAACCCTCTCACACGCAAAAACATCGGCAAGGTGGTCAAATTCGGCGGCATTTCTGCTCGAGAGAAGCTTTTGCAAATAGCCATGGAGCACTTGTACCGCCTCAAAGCCACAGTAGCGCTCGACGGACCACGACGAGTGGACGAAGAAAAATTAAAGAACTTGAGCAACAACGCGCCCCGTGGGCGTTTGCTCACTAAGCCGTACCTAGGAGCCAAGCTCCTTGCTGGCCAGCAGGGGCCGAACGAGCCTGCGCGTCTTCACAACCGATCGAAGAACTCGGTCATCCGCATTGGCAAAGGCATGTTTGCCAGCCGCCTCAACTACCGTACTCGCTTAGTTCCAAGAACAACTCGGCCAAAGTCTAAACGCGCCGTTGTACAAGCATAAAGGCAACATACAAGAAAATTTATTCTGCCAAATGTATACATTATGCCTACTTGTATCTGTCCCGCTGAGCGAGCATTGACTCTGTCACTGCTCTATGTATTCGTTGTGAAGTCTGCCGGCCACATTCCGCTTGTCGAGTACGTATGTGTGGAGCGCATGAGTGTTAAGGTCGTTCGAGCTTCGAGAGTAGAAAGTTATGTCAGATCATCATGACCGATACGGTACTCAATTACTCAATATACTCAATTTTGGGCAACACCGAGCGAGGTGGAGACTTTCCGATCAACACTACCGCCAACACCATCCGGCCATCTGCTAGCCAATTCTGCCTCATGTCAGGACCATAAGATAAGCCCACCACCGAACAGCTCGGCACCCAGGTTCCGACTCTTGCACAATGGCAGGCTTTGTGGGGTTCCTTCTGCTTGTATCCGGCATGGGGATCGGGACGTTGCTTTGCGGCCTTCTCCCGCTGTCTCTGCCACTGTCTCGCAAGACGATGCGCATTCTTGAAGTGTTCGGAGCCGGTCTTTTGGCTGGTGCTGCAGTCACAGTAGTCATACCAGAGGGTGCTAGCGCTCTCTTCTCCCAGATAGATGCTTCTGCATCTACGTATTCTTTGCTCAACCCAACGTTGATGAGCCTATCGGTTCCAGTGGCACAAACCCATACAACTTCTGATAGCTGGGCTTGGTCTTTCGTCACCAAGCGCGGAATCGATGAGGGTCATGATCACGAACATGATCATCACAATCACGACGGCAAGCACCCATTCACACAAGAGGACGCCGAATCACGGTTCGGCAGCAGCATCCTGTTTGGTATTGTGCTGATGTATGTTATCAACGAGTTTACCTCACCTGTCGGTGGCGGTCATAAGCAAGAGAGTGACTCGACTCGCTCGAACGAAGCTGGCTATCCGTCACGACCAAGGCCAGAGGCTCATCGCCTGGCAAAGTCATTCCACATGAAACGGGAAGGGCCTCGGGGAGATCGACTACCATCCTTCACCATATTCGATCGACGAGCTCACGGTATCGCAACAGACGAAGAAGCTCAAACGGACGTGACCAAAGAGGAGCAGCCAAAGCAACAGCGACAGCAACACGAGCGCAACGAGAGCACTGCCACTGCTGCCAGCAGCGACGTCAGTCTGCCCGATGACTACGATGACAGTCACGAGCATCCCAAGCATGCAGCTGATTGGGCTCCATCCAGCAGCTCCAACCGCCAGCACAATGCGACGCCGGATTCAAGCGCACCGCTTTTGCATCGACAGGAATCTCGTACAAGCTTTTCGGGCGTCAGACCTCAGCCACGGCGGACTGGATCAAGTTCCCAGCTGAGCAGTCCGACGTTTGGTCAGGCACTGACGACGATTGTCGGCCTGCTGATCCACGCTGCGGCGGACGGTATTGCCATGGGCGCTTCTGCAGGGTCGGGCGATCAGACGCTGACCATGGTTGTCTTTGTTGCTATCATGGTGCACAAGGCTCCCGCTGCCTTTGGTCTGTGCACAATGCTCATGTCGCAACGCCTATCGCGGGCCAGCATTCGCAAGGCCATCGCTACATTTGCTCTCGCCTCGCCACTTGGAGCCGTGTTGACGTATCTGGGATTGTCCGTGTTTTTCGACACCGGCTTGATGTCGGGCGCACAAATGCCAACAGTACAAGTCGCGACCGGAAATGGCATTGATGCCAAGCATATTGGCACGGCGCTTGCCTTCTCTGGTGGAACCTTCCTGTTTGTTGCCTTCCATGCCGTGCTCGAGCTGGCGGGCGCGGAGGCAGATACTGTGCCAGCACCGTCTCATGCACACGACGACGGCGAAGTGCAGATTTTGGGGAAGTACCTCCGCGTCATTCTCCTTCTCGCCGGTGCCTGCACCCCTCGCTTCCTGCAATCTTTTCTCATCGCTTTTGGCGCTCAAGGTCACCATCACTAATAGTAAATGCACTCGGAAAGAACACACTATGTATTCTATAGCATGCCTCCTTGATTGAATGTAGCAACAGGGGGGAACTCAAAGTTCGTCCTTTTCACTTGGTCCGGCTGCGGTGCGTTTACGAGCGCCGCTTGCTGTCGTTGGTGGCTGTTGTGATGCCGAGTTGGGTTTCTTCTCAGACTGGGATGGGACGGGACCTTCTGCGAGTACGTCTTCCGTCTTGCCAGGCAGCAGATTGGTGAGACTTGACGTGATGGCAATGATGGATCGTGTGCAGACCATTTGCCAGACAGTACTACTGATGGCTCCCTTGGGCGCCCTCGGGAACGCCAACAACCATCCAAGCGGTCCAAACCACGAACTCTCCCCCGGCGGTAGCCAAAAGATCGGCGTCTTTCCATACCAACTCGTCACGAAAAACGGCATGATCGTAGTCAGCACAAACATGACACCCTTGAAGAGCATCCCAAACGTAGAGCGCGATGATGACAGCTCCGCATTGGTCTTCTCGAGATCCACCAGTCCCTTGTCAACCTTGCGTTTTAGTTTGGCCCATTTCGCGAACTCGTCCTGCGAGCTTGTCGCTGCCAGCTCCTGTTTTGTCGCGTAGATCTCTTTGCGCATTGCACGTTGGCGCGAAAGCACGCTCCTGTTAACGATACTCGCATACAAGGTATACAGCTGAGAGACGGGAAAAAGGGAAAGGGTTAGCTTGGCGGCGATCTCGGAGAGTGCTGCGAAACGTACTAGTTCTTGCAGACGTGCTTTTCCTATCGCTGCAATAGCCTGTGTGAAGACCACCGAGAGGAAAATGACGACCGCCGGATGCATCTTGGTCGGCTGCAAGGTGTGGTGAAGACGGTGAGAGAGAGGGAGGGACAGAGTCATGCCATGGCGATGGAAACGCACAATTGACCCGATTCACCAATCCCGATCCTCCACACCAACACTTTGCTCAACTCGCCCTTCTCCGTAGACTGCTTCTTCAGCCTTGTCTTGCGCGTGCACTGAGATCGACTGGTGACGTGCAGCCAGAAGCTGTTGTGATTCACGGGAATGCGATAGTATTACATAGTAAAGCAACAGAAGTATACTGTGACTATTCGTTGGTCATCTCGACGTCGGCAGGCGGCGGCAGTTGCGATACTGGCTCTACAAGCGGGAGTTCCTGCTGCGTTGGCGGGATTTCTTGTGTGTGACCAGATTGTGAGCCTGTTTCGATAGAGAACACAGGCTGACCGGGCTGAGCGGGATCGATCGTATCGGTGACACTGTCTTGCTGAGATTGGTCGTTGCCGGCGGTGGCAAGAACGGCTAGTGTTGCTGTGTCAGTCACTCCCTCCGGCACGTCGGTAGCTGAGCTGGTGGTGTTGTTGAGCTGCGCTTCTACCTGAGGCTGAATCTGTGGAGTTTGAGTGCCTGAAGCGCCCTCTCCGACCGATACGTTTTGCGACGTTTCGGCTCCCGGTGTGGATGTGTTTGACAGGTTGTTATCATTGACCAGGATGGCACTGGCTGTGGCCACGCTCATCGGCTCCGACAGTGCCTCTTTCTGCATGGACGCGACTTGCGCTCCCTCTTGTGACGTTTGTGGAGCGGTGGTCGGCGGTGCGGTGGCGGCAGGGGCAGTGGGAGGCGGCGGTTCGCGCGGAGCAATTGTGCCCAATCCACCGCTAATGCTCAACTTGTTGGTCGGTACATGCTCTACTGGCGCGTTGTGGATGGACTGAACCGGCGCTTCAAGGATAGCCGCGTCTTCCCGCACCCGATCTTCAGCACGCACGTCGTCTTCCTCCGCAAATCCAATGGCATTGTCTTGCACCTTGACCCACTTCAAGATGCGAACGCCGGTGCCGTCCATCGGTCCACTGCCTGGCTTGGCATTGGCACTCGCACTGGGAAGCACCCATTCTTGACGCCATGACGCGACCGACTCCCTCGCTTGTCGTCGCACCTCGTTCTCGATGTTGGGCACAAAGCGACCTCCGAACCTCGACATGATGTGTGTGATCTGGAGGAAAGCCAACCAATCCGCATCCACGCGGAAGACCGTTTTCAAATACAAATTCAATATTGTGATAGAATGTTTGAATCACGACAAGTACTAATACATGTGCAGTTGTGGAGATGTGATCTATGCCCTCGCGAAGGTGATCTGTAGATGAGCAGAGAGACAAGAGGGTTAGCAAGAGATCGAGATATGGACGCTGTTGGCACGGAAGCATACCTTTAGCTTGTCTGCAGCACCAAAATTGTGGTTATTGAGCGCACCTCTGGCGGTAACACTTGATGTAATGTCAGAGAATTCGACAAACGCAATGTCCGCCTTGCCTGGAATCGTCTGTATGTCGACGTAGCCCGAGTAGCTGTTAAAGCAAGGATCATAGTCAGTGAGCTGGGACTGTGCGGCTGGGGAAGAGATATACGTACGCAGAGAAGAGGCTTTCCAACTCGCCCTTGCCCACACCTTCCGGAATTTTTTGCAGAAAGAGAATCTTGTTGGGCGGTAGGTATTCGTCTGGCATGTCTTGTTGCGGTCGCTTGGCTGTAGGCGCTTGAGGTGTTTCTGCGATCTCGCCAGCTGCAGTGCGTTTGGCGCGAATCTTTCGTTCCAATTCTCTACGCCGTAAGACATTGCCTCTCCGCGCAATCTTCTTCTGCTCCAGCCGTGCTTGCTTATGCTGCTTGAACGCTTCCGACTCTACCCCTCCGTCCTGTTCACTCTGGATCACCGAGTCGGACTTGGTGTTGGCAAATGTGATCTTCATCGCCTTGCCGTAAAGCGGGAACAAATGCGCTTCTCTACGGGCTTTGTCGGCAACATTGGCGCTGTCAAGCGAGACAAATGCCTGTCCCCTCATCCGTACGTTGGTATGTGCTACTACGGATAGCACTTTGCCGTAATTGGAGAACAAGTTTTCTAGTGTTGCCTTCATGATTGGGTTCTTGACCTTTTCATTCAGGTTCTGTATGTACAGTGTTGGAGAGGCGTTGCTTGGTAGCTCCGCTTCTGCTTCCGCTTCCGGCGCTTCCGCGCCATTTGCTTCGCTAGACGGCTCAGCTGCCGGTGGTGGTGCTGTGTCTGCCATCCTGGTCTGCTTGCAGTGGGGAAGAAGGCAACGACGTCCAAAGTGTCAATTTACGATTTCGCGATTTCGCGATTTCGCTGCAAATCGAACGAGTCTAACATGCTCACGCCGCTAATTTCATGTAATTTCATGTTTCAGCTCGACTTCTCGCTTTCTGGTCCTTGCCCGCTCTTTCTTACCTCGTTCCATCCGGACTCAGCATGTCGTCGCGTATCGAGAAGGGAGGCGCAAAGTTCAAGCCCTCCATCGTACCGCGTCGGTCTGGAGCGGCCGCTTCTCCGTCCACGCCCGGTGGCGCGTCAGTTTCACAGCCTTCGTCAAGGTCAGCCGCGTCCTCCGTTCCACCACCCTCGCCGTCTCTCAAAGCACAGTCATCAGCTAGGTTGGCCAAACCGCCCGCCATTGCAGCGACTGCTCCAGTCACAACCCCAGCGCGGCCCACGCAGAGCTATGCGTTCAATGCTTCACCTTCTGTCATCGCTTCGACTAGCACAGATACCCCATCCACGTCAGGCTTTCGTCGTCCAGCGGTGGTCAAACCGCGTCCCGGCTCGCGAGCTTCCCTGACTCCGGCACCCCAATACCAGCAACCTCAGACACGAGCTGCTCAGCCAGTATCACATGCGGCTAACCAACACAGCGTTCCGCCCGCTAAGCAAACTACAGCTACTCCAGTCTCAGTCCCTAGTCAGCAATCGACTCCCAGAACGAAGCTCGCTCCTCCCGTCAACGCCATCAGACCTCAACAACGTGACACGCCAGATACCCATCCCGACAACAACACAGCGGCAAATGCAAGTGCATACACTGACGCTATCAAGCAAAGCGCGTCGCAGGCTGAAGCATCAAGCTCGATACATCTGTCGAACGTCGACCCTGAGCTGCAGTCCGTAGCAGCCACTCATGTTCCCACTGCAGCTCCATCGCTCAAGTCGGCAGGCAAAGCTAGAGCAGTGGAAACAGATGATAGCGACGCAGACGATTCTGATCTCGCAGAAGATAAGGCTGACCACGCACGAAAGAGGAGAGCAGATGCAGCTGCGCGTCGCGCCAAGCGTCGACTCAAACGCAAAGAAGCAGCGACTGGCAAGCCGAAAAGGCCCCCGTCGGCCTACATTCTCTTTGTCAACTCAGTGCGTGCTGATCGACAAGCACAGAACCCAAGCCTCAGTCTGACAGAGCTCACCACAGCCATAGCTGCCGAATGGCGTCAGCTCTCTCCGCTACAAAAGGCAGAGTGGGAGCAGAAGGCGTTGTTATGCAGACAACAGTACGATGCCGATCTCGAAGTGTGGACGCGCGCGTATCCGGACGGTCTTACGATTGGCTCTGACGACGATAGTGATGTGGAAACCACTTCTGAGCTGGACGAGAACGGTCAACCAATCCGGCGCCGCAAGAAGCGGAGAACATCGGCGCGAAAGACGCGCACAGTCTCGGACGACGAAGCAGAGTACCAGATGCAGGTCCACACGGAGGGTCCCTCTCTGACAGCTAGCCGTCTGGACCCCTCGGCGATGACGATGGGTGAAATCAGCACCATCCTCTTTCGCCAGGGCCGTGCTGGGCCACGCACCTTTGAGACAGAGCGAGTCTACAAGCGCATGGTGGATGATCGCCGCTCTGCAGCCAAAGAAGCGCTGCTTGGGAATCATGTGTTGGGCACAAAAGCAGAGAAGTCTACTGCCACACCCGTGCTCACAGTACGTTCCAACACCACTCGAGGCGCTGATGGCGAAATCATAGCACATGCGTCGGAAGACGAGCAGACGTTTGACGCGTCGGAAGTCGAATCGTCCGCGCCGGAAGAGTCTGCACCAGAGACCGAAGCCAGTGGCGATGAGGGACAGATGAGTCGACGCCTACGACGACGTAAACGCGAAGTCTCCGTTGCCGGCACCGACGTCTCCTTCCGCGAGAATCGTTTCGCGGTACAAACCCGTATTGTGGACGGCAAGATTGTCCTTGACGAAACGTCACTTTTTGCCAATTTTGACAACGGAGAGCAGGACCGCGAAAACATGGAAATTGTCGACGAACGCGAAGGCGATCGATTCGTCAACTCGGCCACATACTCCCGCAAGCTCGGTCGGAACCGCAAGTGGAGCGCCGACGAGACGGCCCGCTTTTTCCGCGCCCTTCAGCAGTGGGGCACCGATTTCGAGATGATTGCTCGTCTCTTTCCCGGACGTGATCGGGTGATGATCAAGAAAAAGTACAATGCCGAAGAACGCGCGCATCCCAAGTTGATTGACCAGGCACTGCGCAACACGCTGCCTGTCAGTCTTGAGGCCTATGCCAGTGCAATTGGCGTCGATCTCTCCGGCCCACCTCCGGAGATCAAGGCTGATCTCCACGATATTGAGAGTCTTGCAGCTGAAGCCAGTCAGAAAGTCAAGAAGCGCGAGAACACGGCTCCTCTTGACGGCGCGAATGGTGTCGATGACGATGACGAGTACGAGTACGAGGAGGTAGTGGATATCGATGACGCCGGCAACGAGACGACCGTCCGTCGACGTTTAGGCAAGAAGGTTGGTGCGTCTGTTCCTGCTCCCGGAAAGACGCGTGGCAAGAAAGCGCGCAAGAATTCCTCGAGCTCAGCGCCAACGCCATCAGTAGCACCCATTGCTAGTGCGGAGACTGTTGCTCAGCAGAGCAACACGAGCGCGACTCCCGACGCTCCCCCCGCCGTCAACACGCGCAAAAGCACACGCGGAAAGGGCAAGCAACCCGCCGGTTCACACACCCTCGATGCTCCTGGCGACAACATGGAGGTCGAAGAAATCATTGGCGAGCTCTAGTACACTATCTACCATTACGCTAACCATGTCGGCAAAAATGAAACTCGTCATAACTTGCTGTTGCCGGTCGTGGTGGGGTGTGAGAGGAGGGATTCGGGGACGAGGATGCGTTCAAGCGGGGTTCGGAGTTTCGGCGCCATTTTGGCAGGTCGACGGGTGTGTCTATCTACAAAGACGTGGGTTGCCGTGATGAGGGCTGCCATGTTCTCGGCGGCGGCGTTGGGGGTGTTTTCGCGAATGCCGACTTGCCAGGTAACGCTGGTGGTGCCCAGCTTGACCACGCGCAAGTGCACTAGCAGCGGTGTTGGGAACGCACACGAGGAGAAATAACGACACGAATTCGAGATCATTAGCCCAATCACGCTTTCCACCGGTACCTCCGCTGTCGCCGTCGTCGCTGCTGGTGGTGGTGGTTGTGGGGAGATTTGTGTCCCCGAGGAGTGCACAAAAGGCTGGACTCCACACTCGTTGACGAGATACGCATTGATAACGCTATCCGCAATCAGGTAGTATACCGAGTTGTTCAGATGGCCGTACCTGTAGTGTACGTGCGCACGCGTGCATGTCACAGCGGCGTTTCAGCGCCAGTGAGGACCTGCATTGCGGGGGGAAACAAACTTACTGGTCATTGTCAAGCCAGCGTGTCTGATACACGACTTTGTGCGGCCACAGTTTGCTAGACTCGCCCATACTTGCTGTTGCAACTGAGCTGTACAACGAGCGATGACGCGGTTGTGAACGTAGAAGCGATTTTGTGAGCAGCGATTGCGGTCGAAAAGCCAGCGTCATATGCGTCCACCCTCTAAGGTGACGCCGCACAAAGAAGATGATGGTACAAGGGAAGACAGTTCGGCAACCCCGGATCGAATTGAAAGCCGGATTATTCCCCACTCCTCCAGAAAAAATAACTCTGCGAAAAAGGTGGCTACTAAATTCCATTACACAAAAAAAGAGGAGGAAGTGGGGTATATGTAAAGTGTAGCTCTACAGCTGGGCTACTTCTTTCATCTTGGCCAGGAGAGCAGCTGCAGAAGTGACGTTGGTTTGCAGGACAGAGGATACTGCAAGGCTCTTTCGAGCAGATGGCGCGATAGACTTGCGCGTGGCTCCATAGACCGACTTTCGACCGGCCAACGGAGCGCGAGCATTTGGCTTGTCAGCAGGGCTTTCTCCCAAGATCTGAGCGATGCTGTGTAGGCAACGCCAGCTGTGCCATTCGTGCCGGGCATCCGTAGCCGCTCCGACCGGCGAGGGAGACGTGAGCCGTTGCGTTTTGTCGTAGATCAATTTGTGAATCAGGTACCGCAGCCATAGGACATTTGTGACGGGGTGGCTGGCATTCCAGTCTCCCTTTGTCACGTCCCGCATTTGCCTGTATACATCGTACTGGGCATCGCCATGGCCTTGGAATATGCTGTCGTCTTCAAAGGCGTACGCGACCACTTGGCGCTGTTTGCCACCACCGCGCTTTACGGGCAGCAGCGTGGCGCGTGACAGTGTAAAGTCAATGATACTCGCGCGTACGCCACACGCATCCGGACCAAGCCAGAACTCGCCGGTCTTGCCGCATTCTGCAGTGCCAGGCTCGGTCGTTCGAACCAGAATGTTGCCCCAGTGTAGATCACGGTGTTCAAACGCATACTTGTCCTCCATCTCGGCAAGTCCAGCAGTGACCTGCCAGAACACAGCAGCTGCTTGCGTCCATGTCTTTACCTTGAAAGACTCCAGATCCGGTCCGCCGTCCGACATGAGCAAGACCGCGTACAGCTGTGAGCTACCAAGCACGGACGGCCGAATGTTCTCAGCACCCTGTCCGTGCTTGGCGTTGCGTTTGGCATCCCATCGATCCCATGCTTTGAGCAGTTGAGCTGGGTATTCACCGCGGACCACGTAGGCGCTGCGCAGGGAAACAAACGCGGAGGTTGACTGCGAGCCGAGTAGCTGCATGATTTGCACTTCTTGCTGAATGTCGTGTGCTGGTGACGTGTCTGGCAGGTTGTCACTTTCGCAATCGCGAGCGGTGCCCATCGAGATGGGAATGACTTTCATGACCAACGTATCCTCGGATGGTGAAGCTGGCGCTAGGGTGAAGACCTCGCTGTAGCTCGCTTCTCCGAGCTTCTCGACTCTTCGCAACTTGCGCGTCTCCCTTGTGCGCAGTTTGGTGATCAGAGTGTCGAAGGACTCCGGCGCTGGTTGTGAAAGCGTCTTCAGGAGCTCGGCGATTCCTGGGGTCGTGTCTCGAGCGGGTGCAATAGACATTCGACTGACCGATTTGACAAGCTGTGTGGTGGGATCATTGTCCTGCTCCGCATCCGACAGGTCGCTGTCGGTCTCCAGTTCGTCGTCGCTTGTTCGTAAGATTCGACGTGTCGCGCGCTTGTCGGCATGACTCTTCGCCTTTTTCGTTTTGATCGATGGCAGCATGGAATCGTCGCTCGTTGGCAGGCTGTACAGAGACTGACTGCTGTCAGCTACGGCCGAAGTGTCAGAGACGGCAATGGCTGAAGATGTCGACGTATCCGATGCAGTATCGTTACGGCCACGCCTGGGTATCGCCTTTGCTGCTAAAGACTTTCTCGCCGTTGTACCCGATGTGGGTTGAAGTGGTATGTCAACAGACACGTGCTGGGTCGCCAGCGCTTGCTGGTCCGCCGCATCTTCACGAGCCCATTCCGCTAGCTGTTTTGCCTTTTCGACAAAGTAAGACTTAGTTGGCACTGGCCGTCTCGGTGTCATGTCGCGATCCGTAAAGTCGTAGTCTTCAATCGCCATTTTCGCCGCCTGAGCTGCTCGACGGGGAGCCCGACCCACTGTAGGCGCTACTGGTGGCGGCGTTGATTCTAATGGAGGTCTCGGACTGGCTGGTGGCTTTGCTTTTACGGTCGTTTTGCGCGGCTTCCTCACGGTCGCTGGCGATTCAAGGTTGCTGCGTTTGCTCGTCTTGTTCGCCTTCGGCGTAGAGATAGGCGCTACATTTGCAATCTTGGAGCTCTGAAGAGGTTGTGAGATAGTGCATATTTCGACAAACGCTTCAACTTCTCGAGACGATCCAACGGACATGGTGCTTGTAGCGGACTGAAACGACAAGCTGGAGTCTGCCGAATCGTCCGCTTTGCGGGACTGGAAGAAGCCGAAAGGGTCATTCTCGTCGTCGTTGAGGACAGTGAATGCGGTTTGTCTATTGACGACTCTGCTTTGCGTCTTTCGCCCATAGACCGACACCTTTTTGGTGTTGCCGGATAGTCGCGACATGACTACTGCGCTACTTGAAGCAAAGAGGTAACGAGGTGTTGGTTCCACCCTGCATATATACTCCCCGCTCACAAATAACACGAATAACAAAACATAAACGGTCCACTGCAGCGCGCCGTACTACACGTGATTTGACACAGCTGACTAAGCAGCAACGAAGAAGTGATCTTTCGCATTTTTTGACAAAACGTCTTCAACCTTTGCTACCCTCTCGCCGCCGTCCAATGTCCTTTCTCTCTCCATTTGCCGCACGCAGCCGGCAGCTACTGCTGCAGCAGAAGCCAAGTCTGGCTACAGAATGTGCGGCACTAGGCGCAAGATGTTTCGGCACCACAACACCATTGCTTAAGAAGTCAAATCGACGTCGCAAAACACAAAAGTCTCCACGGAATCAGGCCACCTTTGTAGCGCTCAAGCCAGAGCTAGGCGCCAAAGCCCTCAAGCTTGCCGAAGAACGCGCGGCTAGAAAGAAACAGGCGGTGCTAGAGCCGGCCGAGGGCGAGACGGTGGCGACGTTTGAACAGGCATGTGTACAGTTAAAGGAGCACTCGCCCAAGAAACTGTCACAGGCTGTTGAGGTGTACATTGTCACCAAGGTCGACAGCCACGAGGTCGGTGCTCTGCGAGGCCGTCTGCTGTATCCACGCGATCCACGAAAGAAGCAGGAACGGATCCTTGTCTTTGCCGAAGAAGGGTGCAATGCCTCTGAAGCGGTCAAGCGCTTGCTCGAGGAGGAGCTGGCGTCAGCACCCAAGCCAGCAACTGTGTCAGAATCATCAGAGACCGAAACAGCCGAATCCGTAGTCGAGCAACAGTACCAACCATCACTGATTGTGGGAGGTTCAGAAATCGTAGCAGACGTCGCAGACCGAAAGATTGATGGATTCACCCGAATCCTATGCACCACTTCCATGCTTCCCGAAGTCTCGCGGAAATTTGCGAGAACGTGGGGTCCTAAAGGTATCATGCCAAGCGTGCGTCGTGGCACAGTTGTGCCATCGGACGACCCCGATGCCATGAGAGCCGCTGTTGCGCAGAGTAGGGGGTTGTACGAGTGGCGATCCGACAAGGCTGGCGTTATTCGTGCCTCTATTGGTCGCTTACACTTTGAACAGAGCGATATCCGCAAGAACTACGCCACGCTTATGGACGCGGTGATCAAAAAAGTGCCACTCCTCGGTACGCAGCAGTCGACAGCAGAAGGTGGTGCTGGTAGCAAATACCTCCCGCGGCCACCGCGTGACGCCTCTGAACTCAAAAATGCAGGCACCATCGTCAAGTCAGTCCACCTCAGCTCCACTCAGGGACCCGGTGTCAAGCTCGACCTACGTGACGCTCTGCTCTAAGCCCCAAAACCATCCAGACACTCCTTTTCCCCCCCTTCCCATCGTCACATGTACTTTTATCAAAGCATCCCACACTGAAAATGCCGTGCCATCATCTGCCCTTTCTGCGTATGAAATCTACTGTGAGAGAAAATGTTTCTAACGATGTACTTTTGTCGGGGGGATTTTGCGCTTTCCTAAACGCGCCAGGTGTCGAGACCGGAGTAGTGAACGCCCTCGCCGTCGATGACGTTACCCATGAGGACCGGGTTTTCGCCAGCCTGCGTCAAGAGGTGCAAGACGCGGTCCTGCTGCGACTGCTGTACGATGAGCACCATGCCGATACCGTTGTTGAGCGTGCGGGCCATTTCCTCCGGCTGGACATTGCCCACCTTCTGCAGCCAGTCAAAGAGCACCGGTCTCTTCCAGGCCGCAAGATCGAGCTGCACGCCCTTACCCTGCGGCAAGATTCGGGGGATGTTTTCGGTGAATCCGCCGCCCGTGATGTGCGAAAGGGCTAGCAAGCCTTCGGGCGCTGCGAACAGGGGAGTGAGAGCGTCGACGTAGATACGGGTGGGTTCGATGACGACCTCTCCCAGAGTGGCTGGTGCAGGAGAGCCGTCCTTTTCGGTTTTCCACGGACAAGCTGTGGCATATGTGAGTCCCGATCGAGCAATGATCTTGCGGACGAGGGAGAAGCCGTTCGAGTGCAAACCGGAACTGCGTAGCCCGACAAGCACATCGCCAGCCTGGATTTGGTCGAGCAACGGTAGGAGAGACTGTCGCTCGACGGCGCCTACGGCGAAACCGGCAAGGTCGTAGTCGTCACCCTCGTACATGCCCGGCATTTCGGCCGTCTCGCCTCCGATCAAACCGCACTTTGCCTGTCTACACCCTTCGGCGATACCTGAAATGACAGAGGTGGCGACGGGCACGCTCAGTTTGGAGCACGCAAAGTAGTCCAAAAAGTAGAGGGGCGCTGCGCCCTGGACGAGCAGATCATTGACCGACATGGCTACCAGATCAATGCCCACTGTATCGTGCTTGTTCATGTCGAGTGCGACACGCAATTTGGTGCCGACGCCGTCTGTGCCTGATACAAGTACGGGGTCGTGCATGCCGATGGCTTTGAGGTCAAATGTGCCGCCGAAGCCACCGAGCGAGGCATCACATCCCGGACGACGCGTCGATTTGGCCAATGGCTTGATGGCCTCCACCAGAGAGTTTCCGGCGTCAATATCGACACCAGCAGCGGCGTACGTCAGGCCGACTTCAGCCGAGGATCCGGAAAGAGGCTTGAGTGCGCGATGCGCAATATCGCGTCGATATGTCTTACCCTCGAACTGTACTGCATCGACACCCTGATAGGCCAGCTGGACTGCTTCTTGCAGCGTGTTGCCGAATGCCGAGACTGCAATGACACGGCCACCGGCAGTGACGAGTTTGCCTTGGGTGTCAATCTTGGTGCCGGCGTGGTAGACGGTGACATTGTTGGGCACACTGCCAATGGTGATGGGAACTCCAGTAGGGTACTTGCCGGGGTATCCTTGGCTGGCAAGCACGATACTGACTGCATGCTGGTCGCGAACGACAGGCTGCACCGAGTCTAGACGTCGTTCGACGCATGCCATAACAATGTCGGCGAGACTAGTCTTGGACTCGTCAAGAAGCTCAAGTACGGCCTCGGTTTCGGGATCGCCAAAGCGGACGTTGTACTCGAGTACCTTTGGTCCATCGGTGGTCAGCATTAGACCGACGAAGAGCATGCCGACAAAAGGAATGCCTTCCTTGCGCATACCGTCTATTGTAGGCGTTAGCACTTCTTTCCTGATGCGTGCAGGCAAGTCGTTGACGAGACCCTCGGGAGCAGGGCAGTAGGCACCCATGCCACCGGTGTTGGGTCCGGAATCACCCTCGCCGATTCTCTTGTGATCTTGGCAGCCTGGCAAGGCTGTGACCGTGTAACCATCGGAAAAGGCGAGCACGGAAAGTTCTGGACCGACGAGTCGCTGCTCGATCAAAAGAGAGGAACCAGCATCTCCAAAGACCTTGTTGACCAAGATATCCTGTACGCCTTGCTTGGCCTCGGCATCTGACTCGGGAAGCAGGACTCCCTTTCCGCCAGCCAGACCGGAGGCTTTGAGCACAACCTGTTGCGCCCCACCCAGCTGCTGGATATAGTCGAGACACTCTTGCACCTGATTGGCATTGAAGGAGGAGAAAGCAGCGGTGGGGATGTTGTACTTGTCCATGAAAGCTTTTGCAAACGTCTTGGAGCCTTCCATCTGTGCAGCAATGGGAGATGGACCAAAGACTGGAATACCGACCCTGCGGAAGGCGAGCTCAACTCCATCAACCAATGGCTGTTCGGGCCCAGGCAGACACAAATTGATTCTGTTCTCGACAGCCCAAGCAGTGATTTCGCCAAAATTGCCGGAAGCTTTGGGCGTCTCCAGGTTGGAGCATCGGTCGCCGAGGATAGCAGTGCCTCCATTTCCTGGCGCGCAGTACACGTGCTCGACACGCGACGAGCGCAGGAAATGAGATGCAATGGCGTGTTCACGACCTCCTGCGCCGAGAATGAGGATGCGCAGCGGCGCAGATGCCGGAATCATCGACTCGAGTGACGGGTTGATGGCCAACATGTTGTGCTAGATGATGGGTCAGGTCGAGCTGTCTCTGCCAAAACCTTCCTGTGTCAACGTGAGTGTCTCTCTCGCATTGACTCGTTCCTGCCTAAAATCGAAAAAATTTACCTTTTCCGTGTTCCGAGGATTGGGGAGGCCTTTTCTCTCGTCCGATAGAATCCAGGCTGGCTCCTCAGGGTGGATGCGGGTTGGAGTCGCCTTGCGATCAGTGATTGAGGAAAGGTTGTCGCAGGGAACTAGATAAGATCTCGGCAAGACTGAGCTACGCGATCGGGGATGGCGTAAACGCGTGCCAAGGAATCAAGGTCCCGAGGTGCTCCGGTGTATGATTTTAGTGATGACCCTTATCAGATCGAGGATGCAAATAGAATCACAAATGAAAAGATTGAATTTGAATATGCAGCAAACACACTGCAACTGTGACTGCGTTGGGTGGCACAATCACAAACCTTTCAGCTTACCTTTCAACCTCTCACCATCACCACTCTGGTCAAACCTCCAACTCTTCTCGAAACAATTACAACGGGCATCTTCACTGTCGGATCATTGCGAGCTTTGCGCTCTTCTACCGCACCTCGTGCTTGCTCCCGTAATCGCCAGGTTGCTATCATGTCGCAGCCCATCCGGATCAGAAAAGCTGTGACTGCCTCGCCTTACAGCACATCGGCGCAGCCTTTGTCACAGCAGGACACCTCAGACGGACATACCAAGAATGTCGTTGTGCTAGGAGGCTCGTATGGTGGTATGCATGCCGCCACCGTCTTGGCACAAAAGCTGCCGCCATCCCACCGAGTCATTCTGATCGAGCGCAATTCACACTTCAACCACCTCTACGTCTTCCCGCGCTTCTCAGTCTTACCAGGGCACGAACACAAAGCTTTCATCCCATACTCTAGCATCTTCAAGGACGCGCCGGCGCGCACTAGAAACACAAAGGGAAAGACGAGCAGCAAAGCCTCTGCAGCTGTACCTGGCATTTCAAGCCAGAGCGCGCTAGAGATGGGATCTAGCTCTTCTTCCCATCTTGATCAGAGGTCGTCGCGCAAATGCACATCGTCGCCCAGCATGTCAGACGTGCCCGAGGACGCTCGGTTGGACGAATCGTCTGCTTCGAGTTCCTTGGTGGCAAGCGACGATGTCTCGGAAGGATCTAGATCGCCATCTTCGCTTCGTGCTAGATCTCGCGATAGTCGTCACTCATCTAGCACCTCTTTTTCAAATCCCGCAGACACTGATTCGCTGGGCACGAGCTACGAAGCCGAGAGCTCGCCTGCATCGTCCTACGTGGCCTCCGATGCCAAGCTCGCCGGCTCTAGCGGTGTCGAGGCTGAGCTAGCAGACAACGCGACCAAAGCACGTCGTGAAGAAACCTTCGGTCGGCCCGAGATTCAAGTTGTGGGTCTGGAAGAAGCAGTCGAGCATGACCTTGACATGGATGGCACAAAAGACGCAGAGTCTGACAGCAACGCCACTCAGACCGCCACGGGCTTCGAGTCGTCCGCACCGCACGTTGTCCTGCAAGCAACTGTCACGGACATTTCCCCGACCCACGTCACTGTAACGCCCTCGTCTGCCTCCGCCTCCTCTGACGCTCTGTCCCAGTTCTCACGCAAGAAATCGCTGTGGTCCATCGACAGTGTTCAGATCCCGTACTCGCACCTGGTGTATGCGCTGGGCTCGCACCTACCAGACCCACTCCGCACGGAAGCACGATCCAAGGAGCACGGCGTCGAGTGGATGCGCGAAATTCAAGACCGCATAAAGGTCTCGAACGAAATCGTGCTTGTCGGCGGTGGCGCACTCGGTGTCGAGTTTGCCACCGATATCGCCTCGGTCTACCCAGGCAAGAAAGTGACGCTGATTCATTCGCGCAAGCAGCTGCTGCCCAACTTTGACGAGCGGGTGCACGAGATTGCGTTCCATCGCCTGCGTCAGTTGGGCGTCGATGTTGTGCTCGGAGAGCGACTGGCCTTGACAGAAGGGTGTCCGCGCGGCTCAACGGTCAAAGACTCCTCCCCGCTGACACAGCCAGAGGTATGCGTCGTGGGCGATGCAAAAGGTGAAGGCCTGCAAGCCCACCAAGAAGGAATTTGTATTGGCAGTGGACGCAAGCTCGTCCGCACCACTGGCGGTAAGAGTTTCTCGTGCGACCTGCTCCTCCTGTGCACCGGACAACAGCCCAATTCATCCCTCATGGCGAAACTGAGCCCAAGCTCGGTCGATCCAGGCAGCAGACTCGTCCGCGTTCACCGTACGCTGCAAGTCTCGGTTCCAGACCCGCGCGACGCCGCCCAACAGCCATTCGACGCTAAACCCCCGTGTGGAGACTGCGACTGTTTCCTGGACAAGAAAGCCAGCGGGTCCGAACTGCGACGCGATGAAGAGGGACACCTGGAATCCGACCTGGGCTACGTCCCCGGGAAGCTCGGCAATGTGTATGCGATTGGCGATGTAGCCGACGCTTTCGGCGCACTCAACGCAGGCTACCAGGCTTGGAATATGGCCGATATCGCCACCGAAAATATCCTCGCCGACATCGCCGCCAGCGGCGACGCCGATAAACCGGCAGAGATGAAGAACTTCCAGCCAGCAGTCAACATGTTGAAACTCTCGCTTGGGCTGGGGAAAATGGTGTTCCAAGGCGGAGTGCTACTTGACCCCCCCACGAGCAGCGCGGACGCGGACGAGACAGGCACGCTGGACGATATACACTCCCCCACCACCCTCCCACCTCTGCGTGTAAACGGACGGCTGCACGGTAAACCGGAAATCACAATCAAAAATGACCCACACGACCTCGGCGTCGAAGGCGTCTGGACCTTCATGGCAAATGCCGACACCTCCAACATGCATGTCTAATCATCATCATCCTTAACCCCCCCTCCACCCACATTGCAATACAGAAAACCCCATGGCATTTTGACACACGCGAGCTGGAAAAGATTAACAATTGTCTGCGGTGAAACATTACAGGTGCGTAAGGGGGAAACTTCGTGCGCGGGGGGCACGAAGTGCGAAGGGGTTGGTTTCAAGCGTCGGGCGGGGACCAGGAGAAGCGGAGCTTGCTGCCCGGATCGCGTGTATTCGTTTCCCAGCGCAGCGGGACTGCGACGGGGGAGACCGGTGATGCGGGCCTAGCCGCTGGCGAGGGAGTGTCTGTCTCCGCTTTACCACTGCACGATGACGACGAGGAGGGCAGGGCGGGGAGCGGGTTGAAGTCGTTTGCCCTGTGCTTGCCCCACCGCGGTTTGAGAGGAGCCGAGATCTTCTGCTTCTTAATCATGTCGAGCTCGAGGGAAAGCATGAGCAGGTGGGAAGAGTTGCTCAGCAGCCGGAAGCGGAGCGAATGCAGCGGCGGTGAGCCGAATCCACCGCCCGAAGTGTGCAGTACCGCAGACCGCGCGCGCACTGCATGCGCGGCTCTTCCGTGAGAATGCGACTTGGTCGGTGCAGCAGAGGACATTGTCGTGTTTGGGGTAGTCTCTAGCTCGGTTGAGACTGAGCTATCGTCCAGCATTTGATCTGCCCGCGGCGGGTAGGAAGGACCGCGTCGGAGACCTTCCGCAATACCAGGCAACAACAACGTTTGAGCAGGCAAAGGCCATTGCCCCACCGAAGAGGCCACGACCTTGACGGCACCCCTTCGGCCACGCAAACCTCTCGGAGGCGATACATCCGTGCGTGTCTCGCCGTCTTCTGCCATCTGTTGACCCTCAAAGTCGGCGGCAGCCTGTGCGACTGCGGCAGCTGCAGCGGCGTACGTTAGATCGGGCGAGGAGCGAACGCTTCTCATATGACTGGAAGAGTGTGAAGCTTCCCTCCGTGAACCACCTCGAGGTCGGGCGGAAAGAGTTGAGGATGCCGCACTGCTTGAGACACCTCCACCAAAGAGGCCCACAGCGCATTCTCGACTACCTGAGGGCGGCGAGGAATCTCGTCCACGGCGAGCTCGGCCACGAGATCCACGTGAACGAGGCGTTCTTTCCTCGTCCGAATCAGAGCCGTTCTTGTCGTCATTCTCGTCGAGCGCAAAGGCGGAAAATCCGTTCGGCACAGGAGCTTCGACCTTGGGACGATACGAGCGAGGCCCAGACAGTCGCTGTCGGTTGCGGCGTCTGACTACACGGAAGCCATCTGCGTCCTCCATCTTGGGGCTCGGCTGCGGCGTTTGCGGCATGCTGCGACCCTCGTCACTGCTGCAGGACCCGCTCCTATTTCGTCGATAGGTGGGCGAGGTGGGAGCAGAAGCCGTGTCCAAAGGTGTAGGACCGTCCTGAAACAGTCCTTTGCTAACCCGAGCGTCGAGCACATTGGATTTGAGCGGTATCACGATCTGCAAAGGTGAGGTGGAAGCTTTCTTTGCTGGAGCGTCCTCGGTTAGTTTAGGGACCTGTACAGGATCAGACTTGGTCGTCTTGCAGAGCGAAAGTCGCGAGGGTCGAACTGGGTGAACATCCGATGCATATCTGTGGTGCTGGACATGTGACTCTTCGATCGCGTGAGCTGCTGGCCGGCTCCTGCTGCGGCTGCGGAATGTCTGCAAATGCACGACGGATGACAGCTCGGTGTCGGGATCGATTGGCTGACCCAGTCCAGAGACGTACGCTGACGGATCCCGATCAGCTTCCAAAGGGGTAGCAACTCCCCGACCTTTCCGCACAGGCTGACTCCCCGATGGCAGTTGGGCGGTACTCATCGAGTTGAGGCTGTCATTGCTGCTTCTTCGTGATCCGACATGGGATGCAGAGGGAGAGGAGCCTGGCGAGGGTGACAGCGGAAGGCCTGTCTTTTGTGCTGCTGCTCTTCGAGCTTCAACGCTTTCTCTGTCCAGCGGTGACTGCGGTGCAGCCGCACGACGGAAAATATCAGCAAAGTCCTGTTCGTTTCCAGCCACATCGACTGCCATGCCCTGTGGGTTGGACACCGATCTGGAGGAGACAAGATTCTCTTTGGCTTGGCGTGCAGCAAGACCAGGGAGCAGAATCAAATTCGGCAGCCGGGCCAGATTCCTCCAGCTGGCAGACAAGAGACTTGTCGAGTCTTTGTCCCGCAGCTCGTCTGACTCGTCAGAACCGGCTGACGTTTGTCGAGTACGAGTAGCAGCTGGGGCTTCTTCGCCACGAGACCAGATGCGCAGCTGACTTTGCAAACTAGCGAGTCGAGCCTGATAGCTGCTTGCTGATGGTGCAGGAGGCGGCGGCGGCGCCGGCGAAGCAGTCTGCACCGACGCAGGTTGAGCAGGTACGGCATCGTCTTCATCCTCAGGTTCGCTCTCGAAGTCGCCAATGACCCAGGAAGTCTTGGATTTTGGTGGTATCTTCTTCTTGCGGGCGTGAGGCGAGGATTTCTGAGAGGCGATTGCCTCTTCGGGAAAGAACTCGACTTGATCGATCTGAATCAATTCTTCAATGCTTGGCGTTGTGAGACCGAGAAGAGGGTCTGCATCGGTGTGAACTGGCATGGCGACAATGGATTTGAGCTCGATAAAGCCAGGAGGACTGGGCTGCAGGAGAGACGTCGAAGGGGTGGACGTCGCGTAGGATCGACCGAGCAAGCTTGCCTCGGTAGAAGAAGACGGGGCAGGCTCATGACTGGACGAGACGTCGACAGGCTGCCTGCTTGGTCTGCGAGCACGGCATTTGATAGGAATAGCAACGCTTTCGCCAACACCGATCTGACCGTGAAGATCGCAACTGCTGCTGTTACTAGAGGGACTTGATGGCTCTACTTCAGAAGCATCACCGGGCTCGCCGAGCGAGAGATCACTCTCCATTGAGAGGCGTCTCAACGTCTTATCGTCGAGGAAAGCAGCGGTGCAACTTTCTGCTGGCGAAAGTGCTTGGCTATCGCCGACATTATGCTCGTAGAGGAGGACACGAAGACCTCGTCTACGATCTCTCTCTACGCTAGACCATCGTCTCGATCTGCTATTGTTGCGCGATGATGAATTGACCTCATCACCGGAGGATAGGAGAGCTGAATCTTCCTCATCGGAGGAGAATAGAGAGTCGGCATTGGACAGCAGCGAGGAACGCCGAGCAGCATTGGCGTGAAAGCGTACGTCTTTTAACGGTGCGGTTGGTGATTGACGCCGCGGCTTGTCGAGAATGGTACTCTCGCTTTCGCTTGTACTAGCTCCACTGAGTACGCTTGCGCTTGCGCTGGCGCCTCGTCTGTCCCACCTTCGATTCGGACTGCGGTTAATACTGCGGCCACGGCCTGCCTTGTAGAGCGATGGCAAGACGGCGGTGGCGGCTGAAGCAGAGCCTGTATCTGGCGAAGAAAGAGAGGCAGACACTGTGGCGGATTGACCCAGAAGGGATATGTACTGCTCAGCAGACCCAGTTGTTGGCGGAGAGGGTATGGCTGCGCGCATATAGCTGGAAGGGCATTGTCTATCATAAGCACGGCGATCTTGGCGGGGAGACAGATGCTGTGCTGATCTGTGGGAAAGGGCGTATGCTTTTGCGCCTTGGCGGTTCGGGTCGCGTGGGTTCGAGTCGCTAGAGGTGCCCGAGGGCGAGTCAGCGCTTTGGGATCGTTTGCGACGATGGCGCGATGGACGCGTCAGATGGACATGCTCGAGATCGCTTGATAGACGTGCGGCAGAATCTCGATCGGCCATGAGATCTTGGTCGCTTGCCCGTTGCTTTCCCTTTGCGAGGTAGCTGTATGCGCTGTCTTGCGGTAGACGGACGTGGGACGACGACATGCTGTGAATGGGCCGTCGCAGCACTGACTCTCTCAGTGCATCACGGCGTGTGCACGACAGATGAAGTGGGAACAAAAGAAGGCAAACCCAAAATGAAGGGGGGGGGGTTCAATGATGCTGGACAATGATGCAGTGGCCAACGTTGTCGTGCAAGATGGCGGGTGTCTCTGTTCGACGTTGGCGGTGTGTCACTCGAAAGTTTGAAATGCATAAAAGCTCCAATTTGATTAGTGCGCTGCTTAAACTTTCACCTTTTTCAACCGTTCGGCTATCTCACAGCTCACAGCTCACATGCTCACATGCTCTACCGCCGAGGCTAAATTAATTGCAGACAGAAATAAAAGGCATTGACATGGTATGTTGAGCACCGCTGTTGTGTATCAAGATTCGTATGCTGTGTTGAGCGCAAGGATGGCACAATGATTGTCTAGAGAATCTGTTCCTTGGGGAACTTGAGGATCGGCCCGACCTGGCCAACACACATACCGCCCAGGCTGTGACCCACCGAGATGGCCGACTGGATGTCTTTGCCGAGGATCAGCGCACCCAGCACACCACCAGCAAACGCATCACCGGCACCGTTGGTGTCGACAATGTCGGCAGGGTTGATCTTGGGTGTCTCGTGCACCTCCTGCTCCTTGGCACCTCGAGTCGCCAGGATGGTGGGCTGAGAGCCTTGAGTGATGACAACCTGTCGCTTTTCCGCCTTGGGTGTGGCGGCTTCGAAATCAGCAATAGCCTGAGCAATCGTCTTGAGGTCCTTGGTCTCGAGCTTGTGTGCCTCGGCCCATGCCTCTGCTTCCGTCTCGTTTCCGAAGATAACATCGGCATAGGGGACAACCTGGTCGACCTGAGCAGTAAAGAATTGCGGAATGAAGGGAGCAGACAGATTCATGGTGAAGCTGACGTCACGCGCCTTGGCCTCCTGTGCCAGCACTAGAGCCGACTCGACTCCGTGGGTAAGGAAGAATCCACCGAGGTAGAACATCTGGGCGTTCTTGATGACAGACTTGGCCTCGGCAGTCTCGAGGTGTGACTTGGAGAACTTTTCAGCCGCACCAAGGTTGGTGCACAACGATCGGTTGTGACCAGTGAGCACGACGGCACACGAACCGGTGGGCTGGTCATCGCTGTACTGGTAGATGGACTTGAGACCTTCCTTGTCGTTGGCAGCTTGCAGCTGCTTGGCCAGGTCGTCCTTGCCGACGCAGCCGAGGTAGGCCGTAGTGTTGTCTGGTAAGACGTACTGAGCGCATCGTGCTGCGTTCTGGGCAGCACCACCGGCGACATAGGTGACCTCGTATTTGTCCACCAAGTCCTTGTAGATCGGAAGCTGTTCTTCCGTAGCCAGCACAGCGTCGTTGGCCTTGAGACCGTACTTTTCCAGCATCTCCTCGCCGTTTCGCACCTGCATGTCCAGCAAGGGGTTGCCCAAGGCAACGAGTTCCAAGTTCCCGCCAGCCATTGTGAGTATGATGATGGATGTGCAGAGGCAACGTACTGCCCCTTGACAACTACGCTACGGCCACCCTTCAAAATCTTCGCAAGTTTTTCTTCCTTCTGTCTGCGATCTCGGCTAATCGGATCTGAAATCGGGACTGAGATTCAATTAACACGTAAAGTCGCGTCGAGGATTTACGTGTGCTGCCTTGCCTGCCAGTGCCAGCTGAGTTTTAGGTGGCGCAGCTAAGCACAAACACCTTTTCTTCCAAATGGCCAGCGAGGGGCTCACCACCCTGACCATGTCTTCTGCCATTGAGCCAACGCGAGACTTCTTTGAGTCGTCGCCGTCAGCCACGTCTCACAAAACTGTTCCTTCACAGCCCTCTCCAGCAATTGCAAGCAGCTCGCGAATAGAACCCTTGCAAGTCGATGACAGCCCTACCCTTTCACGCAGACTGCAACCACGCAGAACAGCTGTAGACAACGCTAAGCCTCTCTTCCTTGCTGATGAAGATGCTGAAGACGATCAGGATGACTTCTTTGGCTCGGCACCTTCGCCTGAACAAAGTAGACGGAATCCCAGCAAAGAGGACAGAGATGACGGCGACTTCAAGTTAGAACCAGAACAGTCAAAGAGGTCTTCTCCGCCTCTCTCTCCTGACCAGTCTGACGAAATAGAAATCACTGGCTCGGTAAAGCGCAAGCGTCCGTCGCCGACTCCTACTTCTATCACTCAGAACAGTGCTACAAGCAAGAAGAAACGATCGACGCAGGCACAAACACCTAGCAGTCCATCACCGTATGACAGCATGCCGCAAGAAGATCCTCGCTCGCGTCACGATCGTTTTTCGCGACGCTACCTTGGCACCTTTGTCCTGTCTGCTTGGTCCCTGTCCAAAGGCAGTTCTTATGTCAAGCCAGGTGATGCTGTTCGAATATTTCGTCCCCGCAAGAAGCAAGTCACCAACGCCCCGCCCAACGGCAAGATGATCAACGGCAATGGAAAGAAGGCCAAACAGACAACGCTGAGCTTCGGCGGATCTACAGGATCTTCAGGCTCCTACTTTGGCTCCAAAGCCAAATCAAAGGACAAAGACGACTTCATCGTCCGCTTCAGCAACATGCGAGGCTTCGAAGTCGGCAGACTGCCCTTACAAGTGGCGACCTGGATGTCAAAGCTTATCGACAACGACTTGGCCGAATTTGAAGGCACCGTCGTTGACTGTCCTGCTTCCCTGACAGTCGGCTGCGACATCATCTTGCAAGTGAAAGCGTACGTCAAATTTGACGCCTTCTTTCTATCATTTGCAAGTCAGAAGCTTTCTGCTGCTGGCGACGAGAACCAAGACCTCAAGCCCGAAACAGCCGAGTCTGAATTCGAAAAGGCACTCCGAGAGCGCAAGAGCAGCTTGCTGCGCATGTTTCGGGTGTGCGACCTCAAGCCCAGTCTCAGCAACGGTATCCTGAAAAGTCACAAAGCTGTTGACGATTTCTCGAGCGAGGCCATGCTCGATCAGTTCGGTGGGGAGGTCGAGAATGCTGTCGCTCCGCCTGTTGCGCAAAAAGCTCGCACTCCCGAGTCTGGCGGTCAGTCGCCGTCAGGCATCGAATCTCTGCGTGCCGAATTGGGCGCAGCCGCCGAAACTGCGATCGAGGTCGATGCTGAAATCAGCCCAGAGGTACAGCTAGTCAACACGACAGCGGCGACCGATGCTGAGGAAAACGATGGTACAGAGCTCGACATCAACCAGCTGGACGAGGTGTACAAGAAGGCACAGGCCCACGACGCTCATTTGCCAGAAGTGGAGCCACCGGAGAGCTTCCTGCTCAACCTGCGGCCGTACCAGAAACAGGCACTCGGATGGATGAAGACGATGGAGAAAGCGCCGGGCTCTTCGTCCACCAACGCGGATGGTTCACCTTCTCAGTCCGGTCGTGAGGTTTCGCTCCATCCTCTTTGGGAGGAGTACGAGTTCCCGATGGACTACGAAAATCCTGCCGCTAATGAGGCGTTGGTACTCAGTCCCACCCGAATGTTTTATTTTAATCCGTATACGGGAGATTTGAGCTTGGATTTCCAGCGAGCCAGCAAAGGTTCTCGAGGTGGGATTCTTGCGGACGAAATGGGGCTGGGCAAGACTATTATGGTGGCCAGCTTGCTGCACTCCAACAAAGCGCCCGAGGAAGGCGAGGAGGACAGCGACGAAGATCTCGACGACTCGCTTGCTGATGACACCAAACGTCGGGGCGCAGGTGCAAAGCAGACGTCTCTGGCCTCTGCGTTCGCCGCCTCCAGCTCGAGCGTGGGCGATCGTAAGGCTCTTTTGCGCGCGTCCGTTGCCAAAGGCAAAGCCTCACTCGTCGTAGCTCCCATGAGTCTTATTGGACAGTGGAGAGACGAGCTGATTCGTGCCTCTGCTCCGGGCACTTTGACACCTATGCTCTACTATGGCGACTCGAAGGCCGACCTGCTATCCCAGCTCGAGTCGGGTCAGATTGACGTGGTCATCACATCGTACGGCACGCTAGTCACCGAGTACCGTCGCTTCTTGGACGCCGGTGGTCCCTCGTCGGTCAGTCGACATATCTCCGCCATTGCCCCGCTTTACTGCATAGACTGGCTGCGCATCATCCTGGACGAAGCGCACAATATCAAGAATCGATCAACGATGAATGCGCGCTCCTGCTGCGATCTGATCTCGCGCAGGCGTTGGGCACTGACGGGTACGCCAATCATCAATCGCCTCACCGACCTCTTCTCGCTGCTCAAATTCTTGCGGGTAGAACCGTGGGGTGACTTCTCTTTCTTCAATTCCTTCGTGTGCAAGCCGTTCCAAGCGCGATCTACAAAGGCGCTCGATGTGGTGCAGGTCATCCTCGAATCCGTTCTGCTGCGTAGAGAGAAAAAGATGAAGGACAAGGACGGCAAACCCATCGTCCAGCTCCCGCCCAAAACCACCGAAACTCGCGAACTTGACTTTTCGCCTTTGGAACGCAAGATTTACGACAACGTCTACCAGAAGGCGTACCTGCAGTACGCGACAATGAAGGCGAACGGAACTGTGACGCGGAACTTCTCCGTCATTTTCAGCGTGCTCATGCGCTTGCGACAGGCGGTGTGTCATCCTGCCCTCGTTCTCAAAAACACCAAAGCAAGCGAGAATGGCGACGCGCTCGAAGACAACGAGACGTCTGTCGAGCCGAAAGCGGACGGGCTCGGGGACGATCACGGCGACTTGACGAGTGGGAATGTGACGCCGCCCATTGCGACCACCGAAGACCTGCGCGAGCTGGTAACGCAGTTCCAGAGTGCGTCGGATGGCGATGCAGCCTACTCACGGCAGACTGTCGACAACTTACTCGCGCAGGTACAGGGCAAAGAGGGGACGGGGGAAGCAGCTGTAGAGTGTCCGATTTGTTTCGAAGACCCTCAAGTATGGCCATGCTACATGCCTCGATGCATGCATAGTGCGTGTAAAACATGTCTGCTCGACTACCTCGCCACGTGCACTGCCAAGGACGAAGAACCAGCCTGTCCAACGTGTCGCGTAGGTCCCGTTCTCGAGACCGACTTGATAGAGGTCATCCGCACCCGACCGCAGTCCGCCACCGGAAGCGAAAACAAAAGCGTCGGGGGTGGTGTCCCACCCGTGCTGTTCGTGCGCAACGACTTGCGAACATCGACAAAAGTCCAGGCGCTCATCAACCACCTCAACACGATCCGCGCCGAAGAAGGCGGATTCAAAGGTGTTATCTTCTCCCAGTTCACCTCGTTTCTCGATCTCTTGCAGCCGGTGCTGTCTCGGTACAAGTTCAGGTATTTGCGGTTGGACGGAACGACTCCGCAGAAAGTGCGGGAGAAGCTGCTGGTGGAATTCCAGCGCGGGCAAGCGTCTTTTTCCGCCGAGGGGGGCGTGAGTGATCCAGACCCGACTTACACACCCACCGGCGAGCCACTCTTATTCCTCATCAGTCTAAAAGCAGGCGGTGTCGGCTTGAACCTCACTGCAGCTAGTAAAATCTGGCTACTGGATTTCTGGTGGAACAGCAGTATTGAAAACCAAGCCATCGACCGGATCCACCGTCTAGGCCAAACCCGTCCCGTCTCCGTCTTTCGCTACCTCATCAAAGACTCGATCGAAAACCGCATCCTCATGATCCAGAAACGCAAGGAAATGCTCATCCGCCATGCACTCAAACAGGACTCCAACACCGACGGCAACGGCAAAGCCAAATCGGAAACCATGGAGAACCTCGACCTCTTATTCGGCGATTAAAACCCCACCCCCGCCCCTCACCCACGCGAGTGGTAGAAAAGTGTCCATGTTCATTTCCAAAGCAACAGAGGTAGATGCCAAAGGAGAGAGAGTCTGTGTGTCTGTGCGCGAGTTAATACATCTACAATACACGCGATAATGGAGCAGAAACAATACGATAGTGGGAATGATAGTAGGTCGGGCGAAGAATTAGCACCCGGTGAGCTTGTTCTTGGGCCAGTCTCTGTTGTAGACGGTCAAGTTGGGGTTGTAGTACAGGTCGAGGTGATCTTGGATGTATTGGGAGGTGGGGTGGTCTGCAGGGTCGCACGAGAGGCGGTCGTCCTGACCGTCGAGCTGGTAGACGCGAACGTAGTCGACCGACATGATAGCCGGGAACGTGACACCGCCTGCGCCAAAGTTGACGCTCTGGAAGGTGGGGGACATGCCCAAGTTCATAATGATGCTCATGGGCTCGACGGTGACTGTGCGGACACCAATGTCCATGGCCTTGTTGGCGGGCATGGTCTTGCCGTTGAGGTGCCACGAAGGCTTGCCGTCAACATACCAGGTGATGGAGCCTCCACCGTTCTCGTTCCAGTCAGGTGAGTACTCGACACCATATGTGACAAACTCATTCTGGGTTCCGACATAACCGCGATCCGGGATCTGAGTAAGGGAAGATACGGCCTCCTGGTATACATTGCCCTTGTACGAGTTGATGTTGGTAAGGTCGGTGTCGTAGATGGTGGCAGCTGACGAGGTATTGACCCACTCGTAGTTGAGATCGAATGGCGCAACTTGATACGATTGGGAGGCGAAGCCGTGGTATTCACCCTGATGGTACTGGATCTGGGCTTCAAGAATATCAAGTTCAGGGGAGGAGCGCGCGACATTGACATTGGGGCCGGGGTGGTCTTCACCAGCACAGGTACAGGCGGGACTTCGCATGCCGGACAAGAACGAGATACGTCCATCGACGGCGAAAGTTCCGTCCGAGTTGAGCGCACCGTCAGGACCGGTACCGTTGACCCAGGTCTGATTACGCAGAATACCGGCATCACATCCAGCATAGGAGTAAGGCCACATTCCATCCGTGGATCCAGGGTATCCAGGACGACCCAAGTTGCCCATGAGCCACAGACCAGGCCAGTAACCACTGGTGTCAGGACCACCGGGCATTCGCATCGAGAACTCGATGTAGCCACCCTGGAAGCAGAACTTGTTCCAGGACTGCAGCATGCCGGACTGGAAGTTGAGATTGTGTGTCGTCTTTTGTGTCATGGTAAGGGTAAGGTATCCGCCGGTGGTGTTGACAGCCTCAGGCGAGTAGTATTCGTAATCGCCGGTGACACCGTAGTACAGGTCCATGGCCTCCCAGAAGGGATCGTCACCAGGCCAAAAGGTTCGTCCTTCGGCCTCAAACTCGTCGGAAAAGACGAGATGATAAGAACTTTTGTCGACGGGAGATGTTCGTGTCATCGCACTGGAGGGGGTATCGGAGTCAATCAGACTGAAGAGGGGCAGGTCAGGCACCTGACCGGAGCCATTTGTACCACCCAAGTTGTAGCCGTTCTTCTTTGAAGCCGAGTAGATATTTTCATAATGGGAGATGATGGGATAGCCTGCAAAGAGGGCAAGGAGACCGACAGCAAGAATGGCGAGGGTGAGGACATTGGAAATTCCACGCCACGACATGGCGTGCGAATGGGCCTCTTTACGCCAGTCGTGTAGATCGTCATCGTCTTCGGGCCCTGCGTACATGGGTTCGTTGGGATTGGTGGCGTACTTGAAGCTGGACGACTCGTGAGAGTTTGAGCCAACGCTGGGCGCGACGGCTGCGGGTCTGCGACCTGCCTGTGCGCTTGCATTGTAGCGGGGCTGGTAGTTGTTGGAGCGAGGAGCACCACCGCCGCTTCCGGGAAGCAAGCGCTGCGACGCACCACTATCACCACTGGAGAAAGATCCCGACATATTCGTAGTCTTGCTGGTAGTGGCAGAAGAGAGAGAGAGATGGATCGCGTCAAACGATGATTTGGATGGCTAAGCTGTGCTAAACCGCTCAACGTGGCGTGACTAGCAATCAATTACAATCCACTCTGCCGTGTCCGAAGCTAAAATACAATTTCCCTGCGACTCTCTGCCTACGGTACATGCCGGCGTTTGTGCAGCTTAAAATGAATTGATTACAAAACTTCATGAATTTCAAGGATCTTGCAGTGTGACGCGCATTTCCGACCGACCGTCTGGAACCAAAATGTGCGATCTGACATGTCTACTGCCTTGTGCTCTCGGAACTTCGGCCATGTCCGAGCATCCGTCTGGTTTGACAGATTCTCCTCCTCGCCCAAGGCAAAACTTTTCTGATTCCCCCATCAACAAGGTATATAAGTCCTCACCGCATTTCGAGGTGACGTCCAGCCCTGCCTTTACGACGACTTGGCTGCCCCACACGAGCAGAGCGCGCATTTCCTTTTATTTTTTCTCGGAATTCATCCAGCCGGTACCTCGACTGTAGCCGAGCCACTCACGCTTATCGAGAGTGACCCCCCGACCTTCTTCTTCCCACCATTGCGATTGCTTACCACAATGACAACCGAGACTGAATATGCCTACAAGTCCTACGACGACGATGCCAGCACTTTGACCAAAGTGCCCTCCTACACCTATGCTCCGGTGGCATCCTTCCCAGCACAACTGCCATGTTCGCTGACGATCAAGAATTTGGACAGGTCCAAAGACCCGATCCTCTTCATGGACACCAGCGCTGGTGAAAAAGTGGTATACGAACTTTCCAACCTCACTCACGATCGCGAGGGATCGTTTGACGAGAACTTGTATCAAAAACTGATGGCTGCGGGAGGCTACTCTTCTCCCTCTAAAGTGCTTGTTGCAGCTCAGAAGCAGACCCCTTATGCGATGAGAAAGCACGTCGCTTCGTCCACGTACGAGGTCATCCAGCTGCAGAGGGATGGCAGCTTTGGCGCCGTCACCAAGATCCAAACCAAGGGCATGTTCAAGAACAAGTACTACGTCGAGCAGTCCACTTCTTCTACGAGCAAACCCGAGGACTCCAGCATGTACATCAAGGGATCCTTCAAAGCGCTCAACGCGTCGTTGCGACAACTTGTCGACGGTCAGAAATCGACATTGCTCGAAGTTGTCAAGGGTGTCACGTCGACGCAGGCCCACTTTTCCGCCCCTTCCGGTGCAAGTGTCGACGTGCCGTTCCAGGTCGCTATCATCTACGCTGCTCTTGACAGCCACAAGGAACACTATTTGACCTTTACCACTGACGAAAAGCTGGAAGATCTGCAGGCTCGCGTACGACCGTCCACCTGGGACAGTCTCTTCCTCCAGGCCGGGCAGACGTCCAAGAAGCAGAAGGAATTCTCGCAGCAGCTCGAATCTGAACGCAGACACGAGTACAATGACAATGTACACAACAACCGAGGTCCCTTCCGCAACGGTATGATTCCGGCTCAACGATCCGAGTCCGGATCGCGATCACGATCGCGCAGCCACTCTCGAAACCAGTCTCGCAATGCCAGTCCCGCCAACTTCAACCGCACACCCGTGCCAACCGATCAAACCGCCGGCGAAGAACGAGGACGACAGTAAATTGCTGCTGCGTATGATCACCGAACTACTTTATGTAATACTACGTCTCGTACTACAATTCTGCGTGTGCGTGAGAAAAAGTAATATATCTCACTTGGCGTCGTCGTTATCGTTCGATTTGGGCAGACCGTCCTCGTCACTGTTCTCGACAGATTGACACTCGACCTCGGCATTGCAATGCCCCGCGTGCTCATTCAGCAGCTCCTCGACCAAATCCCGGAGCTTGGCAGGCTCCTTGGTCGACGGGATCGCGAAATAGTGATCCTCCGAAACAGCCCAGTAGGTCGACTTGTAGTGTCCAGCGGAGACGAAATTGTGCCAGTAGTCGAGGAAGAGGTTGGGCTGGTGATTAAAGACGAGCTCGAGCTGGTGCTGACCTTTTTTGCCCGTGTAGTTCGTAGGGCTGCGACACGAGTGGCTTGTAACGACACAGGAAGCGAGTGCATTGGCCGGTGCGTTCTTAGGGCGGGACGATTTTTCCTCGCCACACATGCCACTGCCGCTAACGGCGAGGCCGAGCAAGACCAGGTACGGAGCCTGGGGAACGATCATGATGAAAAAGTAGAGGCTGCTCGTGGGAAAAAAATGGGTTGAGTATACGAAAGAAGCGCGGAAAGGAGTTGCAGACTTTATAGCCACACACAAACACAATCTTGTCAGGAGCTGACGCTTTCATCACTCCGCGTATATGAGGAATGACCGATTGAGTAAACGGAACGGACGCCGATGTGAAAGCGTTTCCCACCGCTTGAGAAGTGAATCCACTTTCTTAGCAGGGCATGCAAGGACAGAAGCTGTGCATACATTTGACGGGGTGGGAAGAGTCTCCCGACACCAATTGCAGCACGTATATGGCCCTGAACTACGTTGCCGCTCATGAAAGTACGTCGACGGGATTCTCACGAGATGGGAGGGACAAGGACAGCCTATGGGAATACTCAAGCTCTTTCTCTCTCGGGGCTCCTCACGCTGGGACGCAGCCAGTGCTATTTCCTTTGCGTATGCGAGATGTGTTGTCCAGAAGGGTAAAATGTTCTCACACCACCATGACTATTCTCACATCGCGACTGGACCGCGAACTTCTCATACCGCCATGGGGTAGCACATCGCGCAGACCGACTGGATATCACAGGCTTACCAAGTCCGTATAAGACCCATGCGCTGCCCTTTAGTGGAGCCAATCCTCCCAACACCGGCCCCCCCTCGTAACCCCCAGCCTGACTACCCTAGCCCCCGTACCGCACAAATCCACCCAAGTATGCACGTCACCCGCTTCAACATGCACGCATTCGGCGTGACCCTCATGTGTTTCCTCGTACTCATCGCACTAGGTGGTGGACCGACGGGCGTTAGTGCCGTACAACGATGCCGTAGCAGGTGGAACTGTCTCAACCTAAACCACGTCTGCTGTCCCTTCACCCGCACCTGCCTCACCCGCGCACAGTGTGAGACGTGCAAATTCAACTTCGGCTCAGGTCCCAGCTGCGCCCTCGCCCCTTAATCTTGCCCGTTTCCGCACAGCGCACCAACAGTCTTGACCAGTAATACCAACCTTTTGTTACCGAGAAAATAAGGAGGGAAAGCCTACCCTTGAGGTCGCGCGTGTGTGTGAGAGAGAGCGTGTGTGTGTATGTGGGGAAAAGGCGCTTCAGGCGAGGTACCCGTTGGATTTGAGCCACGACTCGACATCTTTTCCATCGCGCTCGACCCAGCGGGCTTTGGCACGCACGGCGTCGAGACCCTGGTTGAGACCCATGGAGAATTTCGACGTCTCCTTGGTCTTGAAGAACGCCTCGACATCCTGCGCGTCCTTTTCCGAAGAGAAAGCGCTGAACGAGTACTCGATCAGACGGGAGAGCGAAAAGTTGCCTGCGAATCGCTTCGACAGATCGTCCCAACGCGTCTTTGTCGACTCCCACATAATGCGTCGGCCCTTGGGGTTGCTCGAAAGAGCGACAAAGAAGTACATAAAGTCTTGTTCCTTGACCTCACCGCCGTAGAGGAATTCAACGGTGCGTTTTAGGAGCGACTGGTCGCGCGATGCGCCGAGCGCAAGCATTGCCGCAATCTTGTGTGTCGGCGTCTGCGGTTTGCGGTAGATGGAGAGGACAGTCTCGTACTCCTTCTCGCCTCCGTGTTCGACAGCACGGGAGAAAACGGTGCGGAGCAAGTCGGGGTGGATCTGGCTGTCGTCACCCGTCTGAGCGAGATGGTCGAATCGCTTCTTGATCTCCGACATGACCCACTCGTCTTTGCCATTAGCAGCTCCAGCGATGGCAACAGCGCGAAGCTGCTTGAGGTCGGGCGAGTCGTTGGCGCCAAACTCAAATCCGAGCTTCTTGGCGGTGGGACCAAAGATGTCGGCCTTGAGCTTGTCGATAGCGTCCAGGACAGCAGCGTCCTGCTCCCACCATGCACTGCTGAGCGTGCCAAGGTTGAGTGAAGATGCCGAGTTGACCAGGTAGGTCGGGTCCTTGGCGAGCGCCTTTAGCAGCGACAGACCGCCCGAAGTCTTGCCGTATCCGGCAGAAGCGAGGGTAAAGGCGTCCGAAACTAGACCGACACGGTCCTCGAGCGTGAAAGCAGAGTCCTTCTTGGCAGCCTCCTGGCCAAGCTTTGCCAGACGTTCGGGTGAATAGGCGACTCGGTAGACACCGATGGTCTCAGCGTTCAGCTTGTAAGTCGTGTCCTTGACATTCTGCAGGGGAAGCTTGACCTCACGCTCGCTGTTGAGGAACGCGTCTCGATCAACCGACACCTTGCCGTCCGCACCGACTGTCTTGAGCATGAGAGGCACATACCACAGTGTCTCGTCTTCCTGGGGCGTGGGGTCACCGGTGGACAAGAACCGGTTCTGCTTGATGCGCAATCCGTCCGCCTCTTCGGTAACGGTTAGGACAGGGAAACCCTGCTTCAGAATCCAGTTGGACATGATCGAAGCAATGTCCATGCCCGAAGACTCGCTGATACCGTTCCAGAGGTCCTTAGTGACGGCATTGGAGTACAGGTGCTTCTTCAGGTAGATTGACACGCCTTTGAGGAAGACATCCTCACCAATCATGCTGGAAAGCATGCGGAGGACACTGGCACCCTTGGAGTACGAAATGGCGTCAAAGACCTGGTTGATGGCGTCCTCGACATTCTCGCCCTGCAACGGCACTTCGATGGGGTGACTGGAACGCTTACCGTCCAAGTCGAGGGCTCGATCGAGATGTACGTTGATGAACTCAGAAGCTGACTCCCACTCCGGGAAGCATCGGTCGAGAATCACGACCTCTCCCATCAGGGTAGCGAAGGCCTCGTTCAGCCAGAGGTTGTCCCACCAGGCAAGGGTAGCAATGTTGCCAAACCACTGGTGAGCGACTTCGTGAGACTGAACACCAGCTGTGCGCTTCTGACCTTGCAGTCCGGACTTTTCCGCGTCGTAGAGGTAGACAGATGTTCGGCCGGTGATGAGACCCCAATTCTCCATGGCACCAGCGTCAAAGTCGGACGCGACAAGCGTGTCGAGCTTGGGCAGAGGGTAAGCGACGTCAAAGACACGCTCGTACTCGGGCAGCACTTTGACCTTGACGTCAAGCGCATACTGAGCCTGGTGGATGTACTCCGGAGTAGTGTAGACCTTCATGGGAATGACTTTGCCAGTCAGGGGACTGGTGTAGCTGCTTTCGAGACTGACAAAGGGACCATTGGCCCAAGCAACCAGGTAGGTAGACACCTTGGGGGTGGTGGCGAACTCGGTCAAAGTCCAGTCGTTGGATGCAGAAGAGGAGACTTCAGTCTTGCCCTCAGTCTTGCCCTCGGTCTTGCCAGACGCGCTCAGGTCAAGCTCCAGTTCAGAAGTGCGGAGGAGCTTGTCTTGCTCAACCTGCGTTACGTCTTTGGTGCTGACAACGTTCATGTTGGCAAGCGCGGTGGTTTCTTTCCGGTGGATCATGCGGAAAGTGTAGGTGGCCTTGAGGTTGGGTTCGTCCCACGTCGGGATAGCCCGTCGAGCGGCGGTAGGCTCAAATTGGGTGAGGGCGTAAAAGCCCTTTTTACCCTCATGCTCCCAGGTGGACCGATAGTAGCCCATCATGCTGTTGTCAATATCGCTGGCAAAGGCGACAACGAGCTGGGCCTTGGATCCTTTCGGCAGAACGTTGGGCAGCTTGGCAGTCGCACGCTCATGCTTGGTGTCGATGTCGAGGGCGACGATGCTCTTGCTATCCGTCTTCAGAGCCTGGCTGAGGACCAGCGATTTGCTCAGAGCTAGTTTCGGGGCGGCATTGAAGACGATAGAGTCTGTTTCTTCGAGCACGTCCAGATCGATGGTGGCTGTTCCAGAGAACTTGAGGGCCTCGAGATCCGACTTGAGCGTGATGTCGTAATGAGTCGGTGCCACGCTCTTTGGCAATCGGAACCACTTGGAGGCATCGGATGCGTCAGTCATGGCGGAGGAAATGGGTGCAAAGGCAGGCTCGGCTAGGGTGCAGGTGGCGTGGTGTCTAGACGGGATCAGCGACCGAGTTAGTAGCTGATACGTTTGCGGCAGAGGTACCAGGAGAGAAAGGAGAGCAATGAAGACAGCGAAAGCGAGAAAGTGAGCAGATTGCAATCGCGGCATGCAAGCCGTTCACGCTTGGACAGATATGCGTACCTGGGGAGGTTTGCTGCGGGAGCGAGCCACGAGAGAAGGTAGAGTCTTGCTGGAAGAAGAAAGCGAGCGGTTTGACAAGGAGCGAGTAACGAAAGTAGCTCGAAGAGTGGCAAGACCGGCAGTCACAGTTCTCATCTACAGGAGCGCATGCAGTGTCAGTAGCTACTCTGCCTTCCTCACTGTATCCGAAGCTACCTACAAAAACCCTGCGCAAAGTAGTCTCTATCACAGAAGCAGCGAAAGAGTATGTGGTGGGGGAAGGAAGAAGAAACACTAGAAAATTGCAAAACTGGTCCGTGTGGTCCTGCTGCAGCCAAAGAGACGCGCACTTTTCGACTCAGCCAAAACTTCGGCAGTACGCCTCCCGATTCGGCTCGCTGGTCTCCGCGGCCGCAAAAACAATGGGGTAAGTAGTGGGGTAGGTATTGTTCTGGAATCAATTGATGGCCTATATACACAAGGTCGCAGCAGGAGAATGAAAACAAAGAACATGGCAAAGGAAGGTAATGCTGCCCATCTTGATTCGAAGGGAACGCGGACACAAGCAGACACGTGCATGCTAAAGACAGGATATTGGGGGAGAATGGAGAGTGCGAGTGTTTACTTGCCAAAGTAGCCCGGCGGTGGTTGTTGGTGATGTAGATTCGAGGAACTGCTGCCAGCCGACATTTCGCCGTTGATGCTGCGCTGCGCCTTTCGGACTCGGAGCTGGCGAGCAGGCCAGCCGGCATACACTGCACCAGCTTCCGCGATCTCGCCTGAAGCGACGAGGGTGTGTTCGAGGAGCATCGATCGTGGCTCCATGCTCGCTCCGGACAAGAGTCGACTGCCTGAGCGCATTGCACAGCCATCGCCAATGCGCAGCTTGTTGAGACTGAAGCGACCACGCGAATTGATATGAGCCACAACTGAGCAGTCATCGATACTGACATTGTTGCCCATCGCGACAAGTTCGGGCTCGGTGAGTTGAAGCGAAGGCTTGCCACCAGCCCAGATGGCGCAGTTCTTGCCAATCTTGGCGCCCAAAGCTCGCAGATACCACACGGCATACACTGAGCCGGAAATGTTGCCAATGATGTGACCGCCAAATCCACGTCCAAGAAGCTTCTGCAGAGTCAGGTGAAGCTGCCATCGTTGGCAGTACGACGATTTGTCCCAGTCGTATCGTCCTTCGCGTCGACGTCCGATCACAGCCCACTTGGTACCAATGGTCCACATAAATGCCAGCAGTGCCTGGATCGAGAGCATGACGACGAAGGAGACGGCAATGAAACCGTATACAAGACCCGGGCGCCACCAGTGATCGTCGAAGAGGAATCCGGCTCGTGAGTACTCGAACTGCGCACGCAGGAAATTGAGGAGCAGCACTGTGCCTACAGCGGCTGAAGCCCAGTAGGCCGAAGCGAAAACTGCCATGCCAAGGTTGATGACGACGAGCATGAGGTAGGGGAAGACAAAGAAGTTGGCCTGTCGCTTGTAGAAGGCGCGTCCAAAGGGTGTGATGGTCTCGTCTTCGTCGCCAGTGTCTAGGCCATCTTCCCGCTTCTCTTTCGCCGCCTTGCCGAAGCTGACAGCTTCGCCGTGCTTGCATCCCATCCACACTGTGCTCTCTTCGTAATGGCCGTTTCGTCGAGCCAGAGCACCGGAGCCCATGACACATTGCTTTCCGATAATGGTGCCCGGAAGTAGCACCACACGATCAGCAATCATGGCGCCGCGGCCGACGCGAACTCGAGCCCATCCGATGCTGTCGGAAGTGAAAACCTCGGATCGCGAACCGAAGACGACGTCGTCGCCGATTTCGAGCAGCTCGGGATCAGGGCAGTAGATACTGGATCCCGGCCAGTAGACACGCTTTCCGACGCGAGCACCCATTGCTCGGAACAGTACGGAGGTCATTTCGTAGTGCGTTCCGAGAATGTTGAGAGCGCGACGGACACGCGGCTGCGACAGGAGCTCCTGGTTCATCCATCTGCGGAAGAGCGCATACTGAGTAGCGTTACGCATAGATCCTTCCCTGTTAACGCCGAGAAGGCGCTTGATGAGGATGCCGAGGGCCACATTGATGAGAGGAGGCATTCCGTTACGTACAATTCGAGCGACGTAGTGCCAACCGACTCGGCGCGGGTACGCAAACCAAGCAATAACACCCTTGACACTGTCGTGGTGGTCAAAGGCAAAGGGCTGCGACAAAAGCATGAAAAGAGAGGCGCACCATGGGACGTAGCAGACGAATCGAACAAAGAAGATGATGGGGTATCCAAACAAGCCGATCAGAGCCCAATGCGGCTTGGGTGCGTTGTTTCTGTTGTACGCGGCATACGCGTCCGATGAGGGCTCCTCGTGCGAAGACGACTGAGGACCCCATACAGTTCCGTCGGCCAGGCGTGCACCAGGCGAGATCTGCGTGAAGGTGTTGATGACACAGTCTCGACCAACGATGATGGGCTCCAAGCGGAAATAACCGTCGCGCTCGACGCAGAATGCTCGCAAAAGACACTTGTCAATTCGAGCACCGTCATGGATGGTGATCAGGTCATGTTCGGCAATCTTGGCAAACTGCTCAATCCTGACATCTGAACCGATCGACATGCCTAGCAGGCGGTAGTAGACTTTCTGTAGACCAGGAGTCATGGCGAAAAGACCTTTACCGGCAGTTTTGAGGGATTGGTTGACGATCCACCAACGCAGGTGGTAGTTGCACCACATCGGGTATCGACCAGGGCGGTACCGCCCAATGACGAGCCACTTGAACGCGATAGCAACAACGGGGCAGATGATTCGACTGGTGAGCCTGGCAACCAAGATAGAGGCAAGCAAAGCGCCGACTCTCTCCCAGAACACGTCTTGGATATAGTAAGCCGAAAATGCGAGACCGTGCAAGATCACTGTCCAGGTCCAAGCGGCCTTGAACGGGTAAAAGAAGAGGAAAGGAATGATCTGAATGAACATGACCCAGGGATGTGTTTGATCTCGACCCTTGTAGCCATGGCTCTGTGCAGCAGCGTCTTCGTCATCGTCGTATCGGTGGGCTGCGTAGCTTGCTCCGAGCGCACCTTTATCGTCATAGCCGTCATAGATCTCGTCCTCGTCATCTTCGTCATCACCTTGTTCGTCCTCTACCAAGCCCGCAATGCCGGCCACGGTAGAGTTGATGAAGAGGGTGGACACTTCGAGCGAGACACCAGTCTCTTTGCGGATGAGGTGAACGAGACGTCCGAGCAAAAGACTGTTGCCACCGAGAAGGAAGAAGTCGGACTCTGCAGTGATGGTTCCTGCCTCGGTATCCAAGAGACGGGCGATAATGTCTCTGACGATGAGCGCGGTGCGCGACATGGTGGCGGCGTTCTGACGACGCACTTCGTCTTCCATGGTCTCATAGTCGATCTGACCGTTGATTTTGGCCAGAGGCTGTCTGAAGACATGCAGAGGGTTGGGCACTACATATCCGTGCAAGACCTGGGCTAGTGCGCGGTCAATGTCTGCAGCATCGTAGTCAGCGTCCTCCTCGACCTGGATAAAGGCTTCAGGAGAACCGTCTTTGCGTTGACGAACAGCAGCTTCGATGATGCCAGGGATACGGTAACAAGCACGTTCGACTGCGCGTACATCAACGCTGACCAGGTTGCATGGGATGGGCTCGGACAAGGGCACTTCTTTGCCGGGAGCCTTGGCCTCGAAATGACGCTGCAGCGGTGGTACGTCGTCTGACAATGGGCCAATGTTAAGACGAGTGCCAAGCTTGATTCGAAGCGGCTTACCAGCTTGATTTTTGGGTAGATCGTCCATGTAGACAGCAGCAAATGGCCATTTGGACGGATGCAGATGAGAGCGAAGCATGTTGTGCAATTCAGCAAGGCCAACACGCGGTTGGTTGGGGACGGGGACAATGACGATACCGATTGTTTCTTGGAGAACAGTGTGTTCGATGGAGAAGGCGAGACATTGTTTGACACGGTCTTTGCATGCTTGTGTGATGGCTTCCTCGACTTCAAAAGGCGATACAACTTCACCACCCTTGTTGATGATCTCCTTGGATCGACCGGTGATGAAAAGGTAGCCATCGGCGTCCATGTGACCCATGTCACCCGAGTCGAACCATCCCTCGCTGGAGAAAGAAGAAGTGTCGAGTGGCTCGAATGGATCTGCTGATGTCTCGTAGCCCGAAAAAGTAGGCAACCCTCGAACAGAGACAGCACCAGTCTGACCGACAGGAAGCTCTCGCTCTTTGTCAAAGGGATCTCGGATAGAAAGATCGGGACCGCAAGCAATGCCTGAGCAACCGGGACGATCAAGCTGATAGTTGGTAGGCGGCGAAGCGATGGGCATGCATTCCGTCATTCCGTACGAAGGCAGCACCGCGCATCCAGCAAAAGTTTCTTTGAGCTGAATGGCGAGAGATGGGAGTAGACCACCAGCAGCGTTTGCAATCATCTTGATGCTGGTCTCCTTGGAAGCGTCAACGCCTTCAGGTTTGGAGGCCAAGATGGCGTGGTGCATGGTTGGCGCAGCATAGTACCACGTAGCTCCGAGTTGTTTGGCCAAAGGCCACCAGGCATTGGCATCGAAACCAGCACACATGATGGCGCTACCGGCGGAGAAAACGGGCGCCCACAAGTTTCGAACGATACCACCGACGTGGAAAAGAGGCATCATGTTCATGTTGACACTGTCAGGACGAAGATCCCAGGAGTAGAGAACACAACACGTTCCGACAATGAGATGACGCAAAGAGTAAGGGACGACTTTTTTCTTGCCAGACGTTCCCGAGGTATGAAGGACCAGACTTTGGTGCTCAAGGCCGTGTGGTTGGGAGGGCTTTCGACCTGCGGTGGAAGCAACGCCATTCTCGCCGAGCAGAGACATGTCAAATAAGCCTGCAGGGCCAGATGAGCGCGGCTCGACAAAGATGATTTCCATGCCGTCTTCGTGATAGAGTGTGTTGAGACCGAGTCGATCGACTGCGTCGCGTGTGGTGACAACCGCCTTTGCGCGTAGACGAAGGGCGTCGTCGCGAAGTTCACCAGCAGTGCAACTGGCATTGACAGGAGCACAGGTATGGTAGGCTGCAACAGAGAGCAAAGCGAGGGCATTTTCGGGACCGGTGGGAAGCGCCATCATGACACGATCGTTGGGACCAAGAGCAGTCTTGCCACGAGAACATGGCATGATAAAGTTGCAAGCGAACTGCTTGATGTGACGATGCTCGAGCGGCGGTCTTGCGAGATCGGGAGACCAGAGAGCTGGATTAGACGTGGACGGGAAACAGTCGAGGAGGGTGGTGACCCTGCCATTGTCGGTGACATTTTCTGCGATATGGTCTCCCAGCGACCGCGTCTTGGGACGGGGCGGAAGACTGTAGAGAAAGCCTAGAGGAAAGTCTGCGCTCATGCTGGGCCAGCCCTAGCGTGAGTAGTAGAGCAAAAGATGCGCGCCTCAGAGATGAGCCAATGGCATGCCAAGGTTGAAGGGTAGACAAGGCGATGGTGGTGTTGCGAAGAGAAAGAGAGAGAGAGAAAGACGAGCGAGACAAGTGACACACGCGGTGTGAAGCAGGTCAAGTCAGCCTTCCAACTCAAAAGCAGAGAATTTGAAATGCACACTGTGCCGCTAGAATTGTATTGCCAACACACCCAACACCGAGACAGAATTACAATTTTTGCAAATTCGAACGCTGCCAACGCGCGTTTGACTGCCAACCACCACTCTGTGACTCTGCCCCCTAATGAGTGATTGCGCCCCTCTGGTCAGCGCAAGCCGAACTAGTCATGGCGATCTCATTGGCCTAGCCACAAACCCACGTGGTGCTCATCATTGTCATGCACGCCCAGTGACAAACGCCGTGCCGGACGTAGCATGGAGTGTCTGAGTCTCCTTTGATCCTTTCTTTGTTCAGTGATGCACACGCCTGAGTCCTTCAGCGTGTTTCGCGTGCGCGCGTGCTTCGATTGCAATCTGACAGCGTCGCTCGGTTTTCTCGCACGAGTCGGATTTCATACGGGAACCGGCGTGGAAAGTGTGTGTGAGCCGGTGTTTGTTGCTGGTGCAGCTTTGCCCGTCGAGATCGTCATCGTTCATCGCTCTGGAAGCTGGAATTTGCTCGTCCGTCAGTGTGAGTCCTTCCCGGTTTCTTCAGCCGGTTGCTCCGAATCCAGTGCCCCCCCCCCCCTCTGGCCCCCCCGCTGTTCTTTTTCTTTTCCCTCCCCGCTTCTTCCCCTTCTTCCTTATCTCTGCTCTGCTTTCGTGGCCCCATGATCCTACTCGGTCGAGCTTCGACCCGTCAATCTGCATCCAAACTCGTAGCAGCATCCATCTACTCTTCCAAGTCTTCCCTATCTGCTTCCGCGACCATGACGTCCAGGTACGCTTCTTCGTCGACAAAGGAGGGCGGTATTGGCAACGGTCCCATGTACGAGGGACAGAGTTCCATGCCGCATCTCCCTGTGCCCAAGCTCGAACAGACACTGCCCAAGTATCTCAGGACAACCCTGCCACTCTTGTCGGCCGATGCTCAAGCCAAAACAGAAGAAGCTGTCAAATCAGCCATGTCGGGCGCTGACGCTGAGCTCTTTAAGAAACTGCAGCAGCGACTGGAAGACCGTGCCAGCAAGGAGGGTCGCGAAAGCTGGCTGAGCGAGTGGTGGAATGAAGCCGCCTACATGGCCTACCGCGACCCAGTCGTTCCCTACGTTAGCTATTTTTACGCTCACAGGGATGACCGATCGCGCAAGACAGGTTCCAAGCGAGCCGCCGGTCTGCTCAAAGCCATGCTTGCTTTCCGCCGACTCACTGAAACGGCAGAGCTGGCTCCCGAAAAGGGCAAAGCCGGCCCGCTCTGCATGCGCTCGTACAAGTGGATGTTTAATTCGTCCCGCGTACCCGAGTCTCCAGCTGACACGGCTGTCAAGTACGACTGGCAGGCGAACAACCACATTGTCGTTCTGCGAAATGGACACTTTTACGAGTTTGACGTTGTACACAACGGCGAAGAGCTGAGCGAGGCCGAGATCGAGAGCCAGTTGGCAAAAATCCTGGCTGACTCCAAGAGCAGCAAACCCAACCCTGTGCCCGTGGGTGCGCTTACCTCGAACAACCGTGACAAGTGGACCGAATCGCGTAAGGCCCTCGTCGCCAACTCTGCCAACCAGAAGGCGCTGGAGCGAGTGGAGAGCTCCATCATTGTCGTCTGCCTGGACGAGACCACGCCTCGCAACATTGAGACGTTCGCCTGGCAGCTTTGGTGCGGAGATGGCAAGAACCGCTTCTACGACAAGCAGCAGCTCATCACCTCGTCCAACGGCAAGTCCGGCTTCATGGGCGAGCACTCGATGATGGACGGCACTCCTACGCTTCGACTCAACGACTTTGCACTCCAAGCACTCGCGGCTGGCAAGATTGATCTCGGCTCTTCCAACCGCACCGACCTGCCCGTCCCGCAGATCATTGGATTTCAGGCGGACGAGACGGTCAAGTCCAAGGTGCAGGAAAGCGTCAAGGACTTTGATCAGCTCATGGGCAAACACGACCTGTCCGTGCTCGATTTCCAGGGCTACGGCAAAGGTGCTATCAAGAAATTCAAGTGTTCACCGGATGCATGGGTTCAGATGGTGATCCAACTTGCCTACTACAAGATGTACGGCAAGCCGTGTGCGACGTACGAATCAGCACAGACTCGAAAATTCAAGTGGGGTCGAACCGAGACCATTCGATCGGCCAGTGTCGAGTCGAAAGCGTTTACTGAAGCCATGGAGTCGCAGAGCGCTAGCGATGCGGAACGCTACGAAAAGTTCCAGGCGGCAGTCAAGCAGCATCTTGCCTATGCGAGCTCCTGTGCCGACGGCCAGGGCGTCGATCGACACCTCTTTGGTCTCAAGAAACTGCTCAAGGACGGCGAAAAGGTACCTGCGCTGTACGAGGATTCCGCCTTTGGCACCTCGTCTGCATGGAAGCTGTCCACCTCGCAAATTTCTTCCGAGGTTTTCGACTGCTGGGGCTTTGGCGAAGTTCACCCTGAAGGCTTCGGATGTGCGTACGCGATCAAGGAAAACTCACTCACGTTTACCCTCACCTCGCTCAAGCTCGGTTCGTCGGACTTGAGGCACTACATCAACGAGTCTGCCGTCGAATTGCGCGACTTGCACCTCCGTCTCCAGCAAAAGGAAGGCTCCAAACTATAACTTGCCCCCTCCTCTACATCCAATGCTCCCTTAATAGAAGAAACGTTTCACCGCATCTGCGTACACATCGTAAAATCCGGGTTTCGGCTGAGTAAAGGGAGAAAAAAGAGGCGTGAGAAAGAAAAAGAAAAGACCCTGAAATGGAAGAACAGACTTGCCCACCAGTCAGCTGTCCTCAAAAGGTAGACAGCCAGGGCGATGCTACGAACGCTCCAATGGAGAGCTTGGATACATCCACCATTGAAGCAAAGACATTGGCTGCCTTCTTCATCTGCTTTGTATCATTCCACGCCTGTGCGGAACAGCGAGTCTGGTCACGCACCGAATGAGACAAGTCAGCTTCCTGCCTCTCGCGTCGAAGAGCTAGAGCCAGTCGTGCAGACCGAGGACCCAGGTTTTGTGCCTCGCGAGTCGTTCGCGCTGCCCTCGACGACACCATCATGGTTCGCGGGACATATGGCAAGGGCGATTCGCTCCATGCCCTACCTCCTTGCGCGCTACCCTCCACCATTGGTCATCGAAGCCAGAGACGCTCGTTTACCGCTCACCTCCATCAACCCCGTCTTTGAAAGCATCTTGCGCAAAGCACCGACTGCCAACGACGGTCTGGAAGAGCATCACGAGCAACCAACTACGGACTCGGAAGCTACTGCTGTGTCAGGCCATGCGTTGGCGGCCAAATCTGCAGCTGCCGAAATCTCGACATGGCGAAGTCGTCGTTTAATAGTCTACCTGAAACGCGATCTGATCGATCCGGCACTCGAAGCACCTATCCTCGAAGCAATGGCCAAGAAGGATCCTTATCAGACCATCCTCTTTGTCGACACACGTGTTGACGCTGACGTGAAGAAAGTCATCCAATGGGTGCAGAAACAGGCACGCAAGATTGCCGCCGACTCGTCCATCTCAAAGCCACCGAAAGTGTTGAGTGAATTTGCAGAGAAGCGGGCGAAAAAGGGGCTGTCGGGGGCGTTTCGCCATACGCCAACACCGGACGAGGGCGTGCGGCTGCTCATCCTCGGTATGCCCAATGTGGGCAAGAGTAGCTTGCTCAACGGCTTGCGTCGAGTCGGGACGGGCAAAGGCAAAGCAGCGAGTACTGCTCCTCACCCCGGCCACACACGCAAGCTCACAGGCACAGTCAGAATCAGCAGAGAAGGTCCAGAGAAAGTTATGGTGCCCGGTAGAGGCTCTGGAAGACGTTCTACATCGTTTCGCGAGAGACTTCAGGAAGCTGCTGCAAAACCAGAAGCCTCCACGCAAGACTCATTCGAGCTAAGCTCTTCAACGGACGAAGATGGAACGTTGATAGCGACCGGGACAGAGTCGCAGAAGAAGCAAAAGCCGAAGGGTCCGCCAATCTATGTCTATGATACGCCTGGCGTGATGGTTCCCTTCCTCGGACACGGTACGTTTGGCGCGGAACGAGGGATCAAGCTTGCCATCACGGCAGGCATCAAAGACTCGCTGTTTGATCTCCAGCTTTTGGCAGACTACCTGTTGTATCGCCTCAACCAACGCCCCTTTCCCGCACCAAGAGCGGACGCATCCGGGAAAGGCGCTCTGGTGAAATACGCACAAAACCTGCCGCTGCCGGTCGACTACCTGCAAGACACAGTGGCATCACAGGGCCGTACTAACTCGGTGGTGGAGCTCCTCTGGCATTTGGCGGCAAAAGCGCCCGGATCGCTGAAAAAGGGCAACATTCGAGACCTCGATCTCGCGGCCCAGTTCCTGCTCCAACACTGGCGCTTGGGAAAAGTAGACCCCAACACGGAACTCGATCTGAACACGACCGATCCAGACGTAGTGCGTCGGCGTGTTGGCGATTTCCTGAACGGGATCGTGCCGAGCGATGACCCTGCACAGGCTGCTGCGCACAGGCAAGAATTCACCGACGCCAACGATCCACACTCCAAAGCATACCTCGGCACCACCACCACCACTACGGACTACAACACCGAGAGTCGCACGCAGACGAAGAAGTTGGAGCACAGACGCGCCGTACTTGCGCGCAAACACAAGCTCATGGACAAGCGAGCCTCCGCACGCAAAAAAACCCCTGTCAAACCCAATCCGCTCGCCTCGCGTAGCCCCAAACAAGCCAGCATCAAAGCCAACACCGGCGGCAAAGCCAAGACCGACCGCAAAGCCAACACCGGCGGCAGAGCCAACAGGAGCAGCAAAGCCAGGAAATAAGCACTACGGCCTCTCACACATCAATCCTGTATTTTTACACACGCACGCATATACGCACATCGTACCCCTTATATAAGAGCATTTACAGCCAAGCAAGTTGTTTCTGGGTGGAGTGAGACTAGTTCTTGGGCTTGTACTCGGTGGGTCCAAGCATGTATTCGGGCTTGACGATCTTCTTAAATTCTTCTTCCGTCATGAAACCGAGGGCGACGGTGGCGTCGATGAGTTTGGTGCCTTCCTTGTGAGCTTTCTTGGCAGCGGCAGCGACGTTGTCGTATCCAAGGTGCGAGTTGAGAATGGTGGCGAGCATGAGGGATTCGTTGAGAATCTTGTTGATCGTCTCGCGGTTCGCCTCGATACCCACGACGCAGTTCTTGGTAAAGGAGCGGGCACCGTCGGCGAGAAGACGGATGGACTGGAGCAAGTTTTTGATGAGCACGGGTTTGAATACGTTGAGTTCAAACTGACCGTACGAGCCGGCGACCGAGATGGTGGTGTTGTTACCCATAACCTGGGCAGCGACCATTGTCAGAGCCTCGCACTGCGTCGGGTTGACTTTACCCGGCATGATGGACGAACCAGGCTCATTCTCGGGCAGACTGAGCTCTCCCAACCCACAACGAGGGCCAGAGCCAAGGTATCGAATATCGTTGGCAATCTTCATAAACGAGACCGCAATCGTGTTGAGCGCACCCGAAGCCTCGACAATAGCATCGTGCGCGGCGAGCGCCTCAAACTTGTTCTCGGCGGTCTCGAATTTGAGACCGGTGATGTTGGAGATCTCTGCGGCGACCTTTGAGTCGAAGCCAACGTAGGTGTTGAGACCGGTGCCGACGGCCGTACCACCCTGGGCGAGCTGCGAGAGACGGGGGATCACGCCCTTGGCACGTGCAATAGCGTTGTCAACCTGCTTGACGTAGCCGGAGAACTCCTGGCCGAGGGTCAATGGCGTAGCGTCCTGCAAGTGGGTGCGGCCGATTTTGATGATGTCGTCAAACTCTGCGCGCTTGGCATCGAGAGCACTTCGGAGTTCCTCGAGGGCAGGGATCAGGGACTTTGTGATTTGAGTAACAGAGGCGACGTGCATGGCTGTGGGGAAAGTGTCGTTGGACGACTGGCTCATGTTGACGTGATCGTTGGGGTGGACAGGTTTCTTGGATCCGAGCTCTCCGCCGAGGATCTCGATGGCGCGGTTGCTGATGACCTCGTTGACGTTCATGTTGGTCTGCGTTCCCGAGCCGGTCTGGAAGACGACAAGAGGGAAATGGTCGTGGAGCTTGCCAGAGATGACCTCGTCGGCCGCCTGACAGATGGCATCCGACACCTTGGCGTCCAGGCCAAACGACTTGTTGACGGTAGCAGCGGCCTTTTTGAGCACACCAAATGCCTCGATCAAAGGCTCGGGCATACGCTCCTGAGATCCGCCAATGTCAAAGTTTTGCAGCGATCGCTGGGTCTGAGCACCCCAGTACCGGTCGGCGGGCACCTCGAGCGGGCCAAAGGTGTCCTTCTCGGATCGGAATTTGCCCTGAGACATGGCGAGAGCAGTGCAGGCAAAGGTGCGGCGAGCAAGAGTAGGAGTGGGGATGGCAGTGATACGAGGGGCAATCCTGGTAGAGGCCTGTTGCGAACGGAGAGATGGTGGTGAGCAGCGTGAACATGGAGCAACGTTGCACGGTTCAGGCAAAGGCAAGTGGAGCAAAAACAGGGCGCAAGAATGTCTGAACCCGCTTCTTTCCGGTGGGAGCAGATGGCTCTTTCCGGGTCTGCACAGCTTATCCCCAGCTCTTTAGCAACCAGCGACGAATGCTGGCTGAGAGTATGAGTTACATTGCAGGCCGGCATAGATTGTGTACTGCATGCCACGAGTGGGGCTGTTTCTCACTGAAATCCCAGTGCCTTTTCCCTTCTTTGCTGCGAATGGAGCTACCAGCGCTGGAGAATAACTTACCCGAGTCAAGTTTCGCAGGGCAATAGATCGAGCAGCCATGGTGCTGGTAGGGAACCTAACGGTTGTTGGTGGTGATGGCGTTAAGGACCGAGAAGGATTGGTGGGAGAAGGAATGTGTTTCAAACAAGAACCGGAAGAATATTATTTACACCGAGCACCGTCCGGCTTCTGCTACACGACCACAAATATGCAACGCACATCACTCCCCACTGCCTTTGTCATCCCCAAACGTGAAGACAATTGTTGACATAGCGCACCACTCGTACTCTTTGCGTTCGATGTATGTAGTATCGCCGGACAGAAGTAGATGATTTGGCATTCAATGGGACATGGCCAAAACCGGAAGAAGCATCCGAGCTTCTCCGAGCTGGAAGCGCTGGAAATTTCGATTTCATTTTTGTTAGAGATGAGGTGCTCTAGGTAAAGCCAAACCATTTGCTCCAATTCGATGCGGTCGAAGCGTCCTTAGATTGGGAGTTGACAGCGCTGTCGTCCAGTCGGATGGCACTGCCAAACACGTCTTCGAGACCGGTTGGCACTTCTGGCTCCCAGAACTTTTGAGGCCCCAGCGGGAAGTTGTACGCTAGAGATGCTTGGTTATTTGCGCTGGATCGATGCCAGTCACCGTTTTGTGGGGGTATATTGGTGTCAGAGGAGGTCGATGACTGCGAAAGACGTCGAACTGTACTGATGTCTTCCATGACTTCATCTCCGTCTGCGTCCTGACGTGAGTTGTCATAGTCGATTGGAAGCGAAGAAGGTGCGGCCTCCGCATAAAAAGGATCGTGATTAGTATAACCATTGAGGATATTGGAGTCGTCATCGAGCGAGAGCTGATGTAGCAGGTCGTCTTGCTGGTCCTCCTTGCGTCGTTCTGGATGATCGTACGCGCCGATTATGGGCTTCGACACCAGCCTCAATTCCGGTGGCATGACTAGCCTCGTTCGGAAAGCGACAATCGCAAGCGTCACTAGTTCCAAAACAAGCAAGGAAGATGAAAGCCGACTGAGCCACGTCGCTTCATCTCCGAAGCCAAGGAGGAAACTCGTGTCGACAAGCGAGACGGCAATGCGGAGAAGAAGAAGCAGTACGACACCGGACCGCGTCCAGAAGAAAACAGCTTGCATTGCACGCCAAAGCTGTCGTCCATGAATGTCTGCTCGAATGCTGCGTACTTTCATGCGCTCTACTCGCCTCTCTAGCGGATCGTATTTGGACGCTTGAGATAAAAGCTGCAGTATGAGAACAGCGGGCATTAGTGCGACGAGGCCCAGGACTGGCTGCTCGTCAACTTGTTTGGTCGCAGTCTGGAGTACCTTTGTCGCAAAAGAGCCGTGCAGCATCAACACAGTGTATGTGCTCCAGGTCACCACGCAAGCTACAGCGAAACACAATTTTTGCAAAGCCCTCCCTACGTTACTTCTCTCTGGCCTTCGCATGCCAAAAGCGGGCCTCTTTGGGCCGGTGGCACATTGAGTTACAACTTGTTTGGCAGTGCTGTTCGTGCTTGTTGCCTTTTGCTTGAGCTCGAGCCATCTGGCCAAACTCCAGCTCCTGGTGAACTGATCTCGTTCTTGGATGTAGCTCTGCGCCTTGGGTGCACACTCCGCGCACGCCACGGGGTATCGAGCAGAGATGGAAGCTCGATAAGCTGGGAGCTGTTTCAGCCTGCGTTCGTAGTCCGGATCCGACTCATCAGGCAAGTAGTCGGCCAGCAAATTGAGAAGCAGCACTTGGTTGGTCTGACAAGTGTGGCAAAACACCATCTGGCCCTGCTTGGCGAAGGGAGTTTGTGGCCGTGAAGAGCCGGGTATTGGTGCGGTTGTTTGGGATGTTGGTCGAGTGTGAGGTATTAACTGCCTTCGGTCCTTGTTCCACGCCTCATCCCACATAGGCTGCAAATAGAGATCAGCCGGCCTTCCGTCTGCATCCAACGTGTTTTGGCAGTGGCACGCTGAGCAGAACCAATTGTTCGGTGAGCCAGTCGAGATCAACACCTCTGATGCGGATGCAGCTGCAAGCTGCCCATCAGCCTGGCCTTGACCCCCTGGTGAGACGCTAGGTCCATAAGGTGGCAGTACTACGCTCAGAGTGCCGCAGAAGAAACATTGCTGCTGCGGATAGCGCGACTGTGCCCTGCGAAAGAGGGCCGACCACATGGTGGTGGTCCCAGAAGAGCTGCAAGCCAGCCAGCCGTTGACGTGCAAGGGTCCTCTGCTGACGTAAGCCCATTTTTGGGGAGAGAAACACATAATTTGCCGGTGACTTTTTCGACATTTCTTCTTACCAACAGAGGCAAGGAAGATCATGAGGATTGCGATACGCTACGCTGCTCAGCTGCCGGGCTGGACACAGCCTTCTCATGCCAGCACAAGTACAGCTCACCGCACCTTTTCCACGAGCGTGGGAAGAAGAAAGTACAGAGCCAATACACATAGTCTGAAAGATGCTGCTGAAGCCTCTAACGTGGTATCGGAGCGTATGGCTGCAGGAAACCCACCGATAGCCAGTCAAGCACATTTTGCGCGACATGGTTGGAAGTCTAGCCCCATGTTTCGTGCTGAGCCTGCAAGCTCCGTTCAGGTCAGGCGCTCAAGAGCAGCACTGTTTGGCGCCAGTAGACTGGATAACTTCCCAAACAGCCAAGCCGCTTCAACAGAAGACGATCAAGAACACGATATTCTGCACTACGCATCTCCCACCGGTATCTCTACATCGTCGATCTATCTGCCAGAGTATGTGTCGTGGGCGATATCCCAGCTTATTGCTGGGTCTGGCAGTCCAGCAGACCTTCGCGCAGATCATCTCCGTTTCGCCGACATCACCGATCCTCAGCATCGTTTGGCTGAGCTTGGCCGTCTCCCGCCTCAACGGGCTACACTCTTACATCTTGCCACAGAATCGCCCTTGCGATACGCTGCTATCTTGTCTGTGTTCATTGAATTGCGACAACGCCTGTCAGCAACTCAAGAAGGCGAGGATGCTATCCTACCTGGCTGGTCACCAGAGACACTCGTCGATTACGACTGCGCTGCCGGCGAGGGTCTTTGGGCAGCATCTAAGGTCTTCCAGGACGCTCAAAGCTCATCCACAGTTACAAATTACTACGGCTTTGACCGAAGGCCCAACCTTCTGGCCGTCGGCAAGAGCATTGGCGAAAATGCAGAGACAGGCGCGTCGCCGTTGAACAAGAAGCAAGCAGCCGGAGCGGAGACCAGTACTTCGGCTGCAGCTATCAAGAAAGGGGGAGAGGAAATGGTCATCGAGGGAGTCTCGTACTACGAGGAGGAAGCAGTACATGCACCGAACACACAAGCTGTGGATCAAGGAGCGAGCGCAGACGCACTCCAATTGGAAGCACAGCAGCAAGAAGCTGAAGACGCAAATGCAACAGAAGAGGAAGACACTTTTGCTGCCTCGGATTCTTCCCGGAATTTCACGGGCATACCCTCAGAAATGGCCGAAGTCAAGAAGACCTTCCGATTTGTCGCGCCCAGAAAAGCTGCCCAGGGAGGGGATGAAAACACTCTTGCCCTGTCGGCCTTTGCGCTAAGTATGATGACGAACGACGAGAGCCGCTTTGAGGCGGTCAAGGCCATGTGGGATTCGGGGGCGCAAGTGGTTGTCATTATCGACGAGTCGACGCCGCGAGGATTTGCAAGCGTTGCTTCAGCCCGCGCGCAGTTGCTCAACTTGGCCAAGCTAGATTCGGAGCAAGGTGCGCATGTTGTCGCGCCGTGCTCGCATGACAAGCCATGTCCACTACTGCACCCCTTCGCCATCTCATCCGGTACCGCTGCTGAACTCAAAGTGCGTGGGAACGGCGGCGATCCAGACAAGATCAAGCAGACATGTGGCTTCACGTCCCGCTTTCACACGCCCACCTTTCTACGACGCACACAACACAGTAAAGTAGGCGAACAAAACATTTCCTACAGCTACGTCGTTGTCCGTCGCGGTCCTCGGCCTAGTCTGAGCAAAGCTGCTCAACAAGTAGCCGCAGAAGCCGAGACCGAGCGCAGCCAGGTAGACGTTCTCAACGATATGCTGGCACGCGCGGACGAGACCAAGACGGGAGTGCTGGATCAACTGCGAAGCAGCAAGTCAAACACACCCAAGCGCGTACTGCAGGAAGTCTCCGAACACGACACTGAGCCTACAGCCACCGACGTAAGGGACGAGGAAGCCATGCAAGAACTCCTCAAAGCACTGCCCGACGCACTCCGAGCCAATGCAGGATCTCAAGATGGCGTTGCGGCAGAGCTCACGCCCGAGCAAATTCAAGAATTGATGGATTCCGTGCGTCCAGTGACTCAAAATGTAGGCGTGGCCGAGGATATCAGCGAAGACGACGTCAACAATGACAACGAGATTTCGATCCCCACTCCTTCTGCGGCTAGTGACTTGGCCATGCGACTACAGTCGTACGAATGGCCACGACTCATTCGACCACCGCTCAAGAAGGGCGGACATGTGACGTTTGACGCCTGTTGTTCCTCGGGGAACCTGGAGCGGTTCACGATTTCCAAAGCGTCAGGCAAGCAGGCGTACCAGGATGCGCGCAAGTCTAAATGGGGAGACTTGTTCCCACACCCCTCGCGATCGAAGAGCGTCGTCACCACGCTCAATCCGCTTACTGCACTCGCATACGAACACGCACAGGCAAATGATGGAGCAACGCTGACGCAGGACCAGTTGGAGGAGAAGTTGGTGCTGCGACCCAAGAAGGAGCCGTCGCCTGCGCGAGCCAAGACCAAAGAGAAATCTTCGTTGCGACAGGTCCGAGTAATGGGCGTTGAAGCTGGACAAGAAGCAGACTCTATCCTCGCTGAACTTTTTGAAGACATTGAAGACGAGGGGCTGGACTTCGCCTCTGACGACGAGAGTGCTGGTCCGGCGGCCGGCAAGAAGAAGAAGAACTTGGCCGCAGGACGTTCTGGGAGTGAATACAAGCTGATCTCGCCCAACCTCGTCACACCGACACGCAAGCAGGAGCGCAATTTGGACGTCAAGTACGCCAAGAAATGGCACGAGAGTCCCGGTGTTGGTGGACGCGAGCATCGACCGTCGCGAACGCGCCCCACGAGCACCCGCGATGCCGAACCAAAGTTCTCCGACAACGACAACGACGCCGCAGCGCAGTCTGGATTCACCAGCTCTTTGCACCGCCGTTCTCGCGGTGAGAATTCACGCTCTTCGCGCAAGTCCTCCCGCAGCGCATTCAACGACCTTCTGCAAAACATCTAGTCTACCATACCTACAACACACAATACCATCATCGCTGCCAATCACATGCACAAAGACTTGCGGAGGGAAAACGAGATGGGCCGGAACGAGCGTGCCCGTCTCGAGTATTTGCAGTAGAAAGCGTGCGTACAAAGCGGAAGAACACGATAAACAAACGGGGAGATGATACAAAGAGTGAGTGTGCGTGCGAGTATACAGCGGTGTGGGAGGGCAATGGTATGTCGTCGTATTTATCCTACGGTGGTGGTAGGCTGTGGGGTTGAAGTGCGGCTGTTGCCGGTGGAGGAGGAAGTGGACGAGGAGCCTGTGCCAACGTTGCGGACGAGACCGGGATGTCTGGCGCCAAGAGCACGCGCAAGTGGCGGACCCATAAGACCCTCGTTCGAAGGACTAGGAGCGTTCGACCCCGTTCGCGAGTTGCCATTGCGTTGAAGAGAGAGCTTGGCAAGTTCGGCGTGGAGGGAAGAGTCAGAGCTGCCGGTGCGAGTCATCTTGCCCGAGTCAGAGCTGAGGCCGTTGCTGCCGTTACGACTCATTTTGGCGCCGGACTCGAATCCGGCTCTCGAGACAGCAGGGTTGGCAGGTAGACCGGCGATGCCGCTGAGCGTGTCCACGCCGGCCAGAACGCGATTAGCAGGAGAAGGACCGCCATTGGCAGCATCGAATAGGGCGGCTGCGACAGGCTTGGGCGGCAGACTGGGGTTAGAACCGCTCTGTTGTCGGCGATGACCAAAAGATCTACCAAAGGACGGTGTGTGGGCATGTCCACGCACAGACTTTGACGGACTTCCGTAATCAGGTGTCGCTGGAGCAGGAGAAGGAGTTCGCAGGTCGGCAGGTTGCTTGGTGGGGCTACCAAAGACGCCGCCTGCATTGGATCGAGCACGTTGTCGGTTGGAAACACTCGAAATGATGGAACTGGCATCGTCTTTGTCGTATGGAACAATTTTGGCTGGGATGCCAGTGTCGTTGATCAGCTGTTCGGGGGGAGACATAATGGTGCGCAGATACGCCTTCTTGGCGGTAGCAGCGTCGGAAAAGATAATGAGGGCAGTGGTGTCGTCGACCCATTTGATCTTGTAGCCACCTTTTTCGTCCTCATACACGGCAAACGCTTGGTGCAAATCGCGCGTTTTGAGATGAGGAGGAAACCCAGATAGCTCCAGAATCTTGGTCACCAGAGGCGATAGCAGTGGAAGAGCAGCAGAGACTGACATGGTGTTGGTGGTGTTGGGTGTGAAAGGAAAGAGGTAAGCGCGGTTGTAAGCGCGATGTAAAACTGCGCAGAGTGAATAGGTCGCTGAGAGTACGGAGACAGGAAGAGACTGAGTGGGAAAGGTAGCGTAGGAGCTGACAGAGCAGTCGGGTGTTGAATGTGAGGAAGATGAAGCGGGGGCAGGGGCGACAGTAGAGGAACGAGGGAGGGCTGAGTGGTTGATGGGAGCAAAGGAGGGGGAAAAGGTGCAAAGTCATGTATTTGCTCGGCATCGCAGATCTCGAATCTCAGACGCGCACTGCCACCAACCGACGCGTGTCAAATTCGCGATCTGACAGACCAGTCACAGTGCATCTTTCGATCTTTCGATCCCTCGCCGATCTTGTTGCCGATCTTCGCGCCCTTCGCCGTGGACCGCTCTCTTTCTCTCTCGTATGGCTTCACAGCTGCCCATCTATGGCAACTTTCAGAGGTACTATCACATCCGCAATCCCACGAGCAGTACTGAGAGTGGTACAAATGACGTTCATCCAGCCTTGAGGCTTGATTCTCGTCTGGACTCGATCTTGGCGTACCTCGATCAGAGAGTGGAACGCGTTCGAGATGTGCTCGACATAGGCTGCAATTCGGGCCGCTTGACGATTCAGCTGAGCAGAATACTGCAGTCCACTGGTCCCGTAAGCATTACTGGTGTGGACATTGATGCAAGTTTGATCAAGCAGGCCAAAGATGCTGCTGCAACAGCTCGCTCTCTTTGTCGTCCATGGAGCCAAGGTAGCAGGTCCCCGTGTAGCGAGACTTGTGGTAACAATCGTGCACGGCAGTTGCCATTGGACTCGGTCTACTATCCGTCCGTATTTCCCCAGCTTTTTGGGTTTAGATCAGAAGAGCAAGACGAACGACCAACCAAAGTATCCAAGACTTCCCACTCGACAATGCCTGCTAGCGAAACGGAGCTGCACTTTGTAGCAGCCGAATGGGTTAGCTATGGACAGGCCGTCAACGATGTTTCTCGTGACAGCGGCGAAATTGTGCACCTTCAGCGCAAAGACGTGCAGGGCTACGACCTCGTGCTAGCGCTCTCGCTGACGAAATGGGTCCATATCCACTCGGGCGATACCGGCATAGCACGGTTCTTTGCTCGAGTCAGTCGATGTCTGCGTCCCAACGGTATATTGATCCTTGAGCCTCAAGATTGGAGAAGCTATGATGCACCCAAGCGGATGAGCAAGGCGGTACGAGACCAAGTACAGGATCTGCAGATGCGACCGCAGAACGACTTTCATTGGCTGCTCACCTCGGTCGGACTCATCTTCCAGCAAACGATAGGTATGGGCGTTGGCACAGGCTTTACACGGCCCTTGCAGGTGTTTTGCAAGCCAGCACAGGCCAATACCTTGGCAGATGTACTCATCGACGCACTGCTAGGTGAGGAGTTGGTTCATTTCCCGTGGGTGACTCGAGCGCACAACGTGAATTCCGACGCTACATAGATTGGATTGCGTGCTTGGCACGCTCTACCTCCGAGGCATCTAATCAGATTAGGCAGCCATCTGCAGGATGCGATCCCGCAAACGCGCGACGCCAAGAGACCGGGCGCACTAGAAATTGTGCGGGACTAGATAAGAGCAACCAGTAATCTGATTAGCGCGACATCTGCCGAGCACGGCTGAGTTGCATTCTTGTGCCCTGCGAGCCATTTCAGCGCCAAAATGGGAAAATCAAATTTGGCCAAATGCGATTTGCAGCGCACATCGAATTAATATTACAGCAGACACATCCTCATCCTGCTGTCCAACTCCTCGCTCGCTCACACATTTATAGACGGCCAGGCAGCGTCCTGGCTACCTCTGTCCAGCACGTTCCCATGTCCTGCCCATTCGCCAAGTTTGCCACCAAGCTACCGTTTGTGCCCGTAGAGGGTCACGGCGTGGCTCACTATCACCAACACCGAAAGACGGACCCCTTATCGGCAATGTCTCTATCAGACGCTCTACGCCTTGGCACAGCTCGAAGCCATCGATTGGTGGAGAAAAGCAAAGGTGTCGCCATGATTCTGCAATCCAACAGCTCAAATGCATTAGGTTCCGCCGAGTTCCCTGGTCTGCACTTTGACAGGACCGACTATGTGCAATGGAACGTTATGTTGGCTTCCATCTACACTGCTTTGGAAGCAGCCCTGTATGCCTCGCGGTCACATCCCCTGTTGCGGCCGCTGTTTGAGGATGGTGATCTGATGATGCTCCTGGCCCGTACACAGCCACTCAAGCGCGATATCCAGGCCCACCTGGCCGTCTTGCACGAACACACAGGCGCCACACTCTCCGACTTGGCTCAACATGCTCGCGAGCTCCATCAGCAGTCCACATCCACAGACGCTGCTCATGACGTTGAATCTCCTGAAGCGAGGAAGAAGTTGCAGGGGATCGTACGGCAATGCTCAACTCTGCTCGCCCAACAAGCTGCAAAAGACACAGACTTGACCACACTAGATCCTGTAGACCTAACCAAGGACCATTTTGAACTCCTCACACCTGCTCAAACGCGGGCTACGCTCTTTTACGTCGAGCGTATCATCAAGCTCGCGCCACTCTCAGCCTCCAGCGATGCTGCGGGGCTACTTCTATCACACGCGTACACAAGGTATCTGGGCGACCTATCAGGTGGCCAACACATTCACCGCAAAGTAGCCAAGAAGTTTCCGATGTCGAATACTCCAGCAAATCACCTCGGGTTTGAGTTCTATCACTTCGGCTCTGGTTTGCCCGGCGTAGACCTGTGCGAGGAACTGAAGCGTCGTTTTCGCCTAGCCATGGAGTCTGGTTACATTGCATACGCCAAAGGCAGCGGAGCCAGCCAGGCGTTGGTGGACGAGGCCAATCTTGCCTTTGACCTCAACACGGCGCTATTTGAATCCCTACTACCGGCAGAGCTTCGCATGTCCAACGACGAGCTCATCGCCTCGAGCTCCCAGCCTTTGCCGACAATCCTCAAGTCTCGTCCATCCTCTGTCTTGCCCTTTTCCGGCACGCTACTGGCCGCGGTCATCGTCGCTGCCATGCTGTATCTCTCCTCTTCCTCCGCCCCTCATTACACGCACTTGTTTATCTAGACGGACCTATTTACGGGTATGCACTGGCATTAGATTAATCCACTTTTCACTTTTGGCCCAAGTTGGCGTTGGGGGTCTTAGAGAACAGGTGAGGGGGCTACATACACGATCGCGGGCTGGGTGTGCAGGATGCTGTGCGGAGAGCGGGGGGACGGACGTTGTGGCGATCTCTGCGGCCTTGTCCCCGCGCTGACGACGTGCAACGCCGACACCTTGGTCGGAGCCACCTCTGTCGACGTGCTTATACGGCGAGACTGGTTGGAGATATCCGCCAACGGATTGAACTCTGGCGCTGGAGCTGATGGGGGCGCTAACTCGGTGAGAACGTGTGGCGGGTGGATGGGTTCGGCACTTGGCTCGGTGGAGGAGGCGGTGTGGGGTCTGCGTTTGGGCTTGCGCGGTGGTGCGGGGAGTGACTGAAGTCGTGGAGTCGGGTTGGACGGGTCGAGATGGCTCGAGCGTGAATTACCCTGATTGTCGTGGCTGTTCCCTCTCAATAGAGGTAGTCGCGCGGGAGGCGGGGGAGCGGAGGAAATGTGCAACACGCTGGCGCCGAACGACTCGGATGCCAGTGTGGGTGAGCTGCAGTTGGATCGCCAACTTGAAGGTGCTTCCCACGTTACACCGGCGGCGGCGGCAGCTGAAACACCGTGCGAAACCTCTGCCACTGCATGCGAGTCGCTACTGCTTCGACTTGACGAGGCCAAACTCCCCTGGGCATCCAACAGTGGCGACTTGCCCGTAGCACCGAGCAAGTCCCGTGCCCTCCCCGAGGGATCCACCAGACGCAGTCGATCCAGCGTATCAATAATCTGCTCGGGCGGGAGAATCCTTTCTACAAACACCGGCGACATTGGCGGCGAAACCAACGGTGCAACAACGCCTATCACCTCGCCCACATCACTATCGCAGTTCGTCGGCGGGTCGCGTGGGGACGGCGTCGGCGTGCGTCGGAACAGCACCAATCTGTCGACCGCCGATGTCGCGGGTTTGGAGGCACGAGCCTGTTTCTTAGCCTGATTCGGACGGTCGTGAACAATGACGGTGGTGTCAGCATCCAGACCTGTCAGTGATGCTGATGCGGGGAGCATGGGTGTCTTGAACAAAACACCTTCCGAAATGTCGGCCATGCTGGTGTTGCAGGCTGTATTCTCGCCGTACGTAGCTCGGAAATTTAGAGAAGGTGTTCGAGGCTCGTCCGTCATGCGGAACGAAGCGGTGCTGCTCTGACGCGATATCGAGCGATCGCGCTGCGAGCTGAAGCCAATCAGAGAGAGGTTGAGGAAGGATGATGCGCGTGACATGCCCTTACTCGCAGGCAGAGGTCTGTTCAGGCCCGGTGACTGGTCGATCCCTCCACGCGTAGCACTGAGAGAGTGGAGCGTGGCGTCTGACTCGACGGATGAATTGGGGAGCAATGTCTCGGACCATCCTCGTCTGAACCCAGGTCGGATGCCAAAGGATTTGAGCTTAGCCAGTCCTTTCGCGCCGCGTAGTGAGCCGGGCATAACTTCCGGCAGATTTGTATGTTTGCTATCGATAAGCGGGTGTTGCTTGTGCTCGAATTCAAGGCCGAGCCCAGTCGCTGGTGCTGGCGAAGCATTTGCACCCTCCATCCATGCAAGGATCTTTGCCGAGCCTTGACGAAAGCCGGAGCGCGACCGCCTGTGTCGAGAGCCAGTGGCAGTGCTTCTGGCGTCGACCTGATCGCGATCAAAGGTCGAGGAACTCGCAGTCGGGGGTACAGATGTAAACCCTACCGAGACAGCGTTAGAATCATCAAGCAGCGACGTGCTTGCCCGCCGAGTCGAGTGTGAATGCTTAGAGGTGAACGTCGAGACAAAGGATGCCGCTACCGATCCGGATCTGCCATGCCGAGACTGTCTACGGCGCTGTTTAGCGTCAACACCGTCCAGCAGAGTGGTGGTTGTGCCGAAGGGATTGGTAAAGACAGCGCTTGTTAAAGGTGACCCTGTATTTGCATCGCGAGAGTCTCGCAGAATAGTGTTTAGCTGGATAGATTGGTGTACACTTCTTCTTCGCCTGGAAGGCATGGTGCTCTGTGTCGGACGCGACTGTGCTTCCTGACTAACTTGTTCTCGCTGTCCATGGAAGCCAGGGACTGCATTGAGCGACGGCCGCATTGTCCTGCTTTCTTGTCGTGAGCTCGACCCAGCAAGGTAGTCTAGGGCAGAAGACGTAGAAGCAGAGGCCATTGTGACGTTTATACGGCGTGACAGATGTGGCTTGCTGAAAAGGGTGCGGCGGAAAAGTACCACTGATCAGAGGCAGGTGACAGATGACATTGTGGAGTGGCGTTCAGAGATCTCGGGGAGAGAGAGAGAGAGACGACAATCAACAAAAGCGGAGCATGAAGCAGAAGTGCGCACACGCTGCATGTATTGGGATCGTGGACTGCTGGCTCTAGACTGTTGTTACACACAAGAGGGGTGCGAGCGGCTCGGCGTTGGTTTGCAGACCTGCCAAATTCTGCAGATTCATGCAAACCCAGTTGAGCGCTGGATTTCAACAAACAAACGCGTCTCACACACATTCCACCTCGTCCGCCTAGCATGTCATGAATTCATTGTCTTCAATCCATTTCACCCTGAGGGTGTAGCGACAGGCACTATACGCTTGGCTTTGGAGCAATCTAGCGAACTGATCTTGGCCGCGTATTTGAGACAGGTGGCCATGTCCAGATTCGAGGGATCGGCCAGCTTTGGCCAGGTCATGTAATATTCAACGGAGTTTTCGTTCACAAGCTCCGCCGAGGCAAGTGTGACAACCGTCGATGCCGCGCCCAGTCCCAGCATCCAGCGCCCAAACTTGTCCCGCACAGGCTTGAGGTGCTCCTCCTTGCGCATCTTCAACATCGTGTCTTGCAGAAGCTGGACCCTGTCCTCCACAGTCTCGGCATCGTGGTCCCTCGGCTTTTCCAATTTACCAGGCGGTAACTTGTTCAGTGAAGCTGGGTCAAATGTGTGCCAGACAGGATGCCGTTCGTCCCACAGAGAGTCTCTGTCCGACCACTTGCTCTCGATTGTTCCTGCATGCTCTAGCCCATCCGCGCCCTTTTCTAGACCGGTTCCTGCAAGCTCCAACATAGTCCGCTTATCCAGCTTGCTCGCTCCCAGGTTTGTGTCGCCGATAGGCTCGATCTTGAACGTCGTCGGCATCTCGTGCGCTTCTCTTGCCCGTTCACGAGCAGCAGCATCGGCTCGCGCAACCTCTTCGTTATAAGCATTGATATAGTCTCGTTGTCGATGTAGCACGGCCATTGGGATGGCAGAACTCGTAATGTAGCCAATCCCACCCACCACGCCTGCCACGCCGATGGAAGCAGAGGCAATCTTGGTGATCTTGTTCGCCTTGGCCCTTTTCGCAGCTTGCGCCTGTATCCGCATCTCTAGCCGTGCCAAGTCTTTCTCAAAGCTAGAGAGCTCGCCAAGGTTTGCAGGGATCGGTGCTGCAAGGGTTACCGAGTTGACCAGCAAAAGGGTGGCTACGAATGTTCTTAGCCACTTCATCTTGCCACGAAGTTGTCGGTAGAGTGAGGTGGTTGCGGCTAGGTCTATCGGAAGAAGCTCCTTCGCGAAGCGCAAATTTGCTGCTCTGATATATAAGTTACGCTCCCATCCGCTCACCCTCATCTAACGCTGCAGCCCAAACGCTTGTTCGCTGTATCTCTGCAGGCCGAACGTTTGTTCGCGGCATCTCTGCAGCCCTCATACCCGTCAGTGAGGGGCTTTGGTGCGATTAGACAATGCCTTATCGCGCAATCACCGACGGTCGGTCATGTTTCATATGCGCACCAGATACAGCGCTCTTCATCTCGGAAATGTCGTGATCCATGACGATATCTCCAGCGGCTCTGCTGGTGTTATCAGAGTTGTCGACCCAATGCATGTCTGTAAAGGTTTGCGATGTCATATGAGGGACCCACCTTGTGACATGGCACTTCATAAAGCCACTCACTAGTATAGAGCACTGACAAAACCTCGGCTCGATGGTCTCCATCGAGTTTCTAGTACACACTGTCTATCGATACTCGAAAACATCTGATCCCCTTTCCCGTTTTGCCTGTGATCAATGTTTGCCTGTGCTCCCTGTTTGCCTCTGGTTCTGTGACACTTTGTCGGTTCTGATCCACCGCATAAGTACGTTCTGTGTACACGTGAAAGGACAGAGCTCCACACGAGAGCTTGGCAGAACTTTTGCCACAGCTCTGTAAGTTTCCTTCTGAACGAATTGGGCAGCGATTGCAGCGGTTCCGGCAGCCTGTACTATAGGGCTGTCGACCGAGATGAATTCTCGACGCCTCAACGGCAACTGCCAGCGTCAACATACCAACAATTTCACCCTATGCCTCTGAGTTCTTCCGAACGTCCCTGTCGCAGATCGCAATCATGGTTGTGTGCAACAGGGCGCCGATCGCGCAAACCTCAACGCAGTCGACGCAAAAGACATGTGTCAAATTTGTGTCCTGACAATGACATGTTTTCATGATGATGACGCGTGGTAGTCCATCTATGTTAAGTGATTTGTTGTGGCATCTTTTTGTGCTCTGGCTGGTGTCCTGGCTCCGTCTCGGACTCTACCTCTGTTTCGTACTCTGGTTCTGGGTATGTTTCGAGCCCTGGTTCCGACCCGTACTCTGGCCCTGGTTCATCCTCCTGCTCCATTTGACCTGCGGAGTGTAGCAGCCGCTGGTTCTGTGGATTCTGCATTTCCACTCGCATGAACGTCTGCTGCGCCAGTTTGTGCAAGGTGCCGTCGGCAAAGTCGAGAATAACGCGGATAATGTCTTTGCGGTATAGCTTCATTTTCCTGCTTTTGAGCCAGAGGTTCTTTGCAATGTCCTTGGGGATCTGATTCTTGACTTGACGCGAGATGCTGAGTGCCGCCTCTAGCTCCTTCAGGTAAGCCAAGTTCTTTTCCTCGAACGGTGTCAGGTGCTTGGACGTGCGAGATGAGCTGAAACGGGGCAGCGACGGATCCTCGCCTTCGCTTGCTACTGATTCTGGCTCGACTTTGTCAAACCGATCCGGTAAGAGACCTTTTGTAGCGGCGATCTGCTTTTCCAGATAGAATGTGCCATTGCGGACCAAGTCATGTATGACTTTGTCGGGCACGAGACCTGACTCTAGAGACTTTTTGATGAGTTCCTGTGCAGCTAGGTACTGTTTGTCCTGCATGAGAGCCTGAAAGCGAGTCGTCACATTGTGCAATTGAGTCATGTCGACAGGGAGATCCAGAAGCGTATTATCACGCTGATCCATGTGGGCTGCCTCTATGATGTTTCTGATTCGGGCGTCCATGGGATAGCCGTTCTTCTGTAGCTCCTCTACCTCTTTGCGGGCTGAAGCAACGTCACCTTCTCGAAGGTAGGCGCGTATTAAGCTTGTGTGGGTGGGCAAGGTTGGGATCAAGCCTATCATGTGTCGTGCGTTTGTCTTGAGTCGCTGGGCCTCGTCAAGACGGCCAACAGCAATCAGACCTTCAATAAGCGGTGCAATGTGTCTGACGGTGGGACGAATCCCATGGTTGATCATGGCAGAGTAAACAGCTTGTGCTGAATCGTAGTCGCGTCGTACGACGGCATACACTCGTATCCGCATGGCGTATGCCTCTTTAGTGAGTGGTCTGCGCAATTCAGCCGGTGTTGGACCACCCGGTGGCACGGCATGACTCTCCTCCATTGAACCGCGAAAAAGAGCAGACGAGTCCCGAAGTAGCCAGTCTAGCAACTCTTCTCTAGGCGTGTTTCTTCTAGATGATCTGTGCATAATGCGTGACTCCCCGTCAGATTCATGATCTTCCAGATGCTGAAGACGATTTTGACGATCATACCTTCGGTTTAAATCGGAATGGTGGGTCGAGGACAAAATCGTTTTGTCGACAAAACCTATCTCTTGCAGCGCTTCCGATAATGATGCGAGTCGTAGTCTGCGCTGCACCTGAGCCGGTGAAGTGTCTTTATCTCTTTCCGAGTAGTCTGGAAGGATGTCTTGCACTGCTGTGACGACACGGACAGCGTCAGCGTCGACAGTGGACAGAACGAGTTGGGACAAGCCGCGATAGACGTTTTTATCCAGCTCCATCTTGCGTCCGAGCAGATCGAGTATGACTCTGCGGGACGCACTGGCAGACCGTAGTATGGAGGTACTTTCGAGCAGAACGCGATAATGCATCGTCGTCAATGGAATGCGTGGAAGATCTGACGGCAGGCCGAACGACATTGCCGGAGGTGTTTTGCCCCATTTCACGGCAAAGAAAGGCAGATTGAGGACGGCAGATGCGAAGCCTATTGAGCGCAAAGGCTGATAGTTTGAGAGATACTCCCTCATGACATTTACCGTCTCTACCTGAAGGGCCTCATCACGAAGCTTTGCTGCAACGACAGCGTTACTTGGACCGGCATGGGACGAAGTGAGCTTTTTGGAAGAAAGCAGCTGTCGAAAGCGCACAAGCGCTTCATTGGAGGGCTTTATCTTGCCAAGCATCCTGCATCTTGCATATCCCCTGGCGTTCCGACCGATGCTCACGGCGCTGCTCCTGTACAAGTGAGAGTTGATGTAATGCAAGAGAGCATCTGTCTGGCTCGTGTCTCGAGCGTTACCTGAAATCACAAAATCGGTTCTTCTTGAGATTTTCCCTTTTCTTCTTCTCGGCCGGCAAAGTCCACCGCAGTGTGAGTGGTCTGCCAAACCAAAAAAAAAATTGAGAACGCGAAGAAAAGAAGAAGAAAAAAAAGCACCAAGCCTTTTGGCTTCTAGCTTCCACTTGGCTCACTAACGCACACTATGTCGAAACGGCCGTCATCGCCATCATTGCTGGGCAAGGTCCGCGCTGCCGATACGGCTGCGGATGCCTCCAACGGTATGGCCCAACGCCAACGTACGGGCGACGATGCGTCCCGCATACAGCGCGGGTCCAATGTCGATCAAGATGACGACATGGGCGAGTTTGAGGATCAATTCGAGGACGAATTTGACGAAGAAGACGCCGTTGTCGCACCTCGAGACTCGGAAGATGAAGAATCGGACGACGATGGCGAAACGATGGAGGTGGATGGTGTCCGTGTCGACGGCAAGATCCAGCGACCTGATGACGACGAGGACGAAGCGGCGGAACCGGAGCTACAAACCTACATTCCCGGCGTCAACAAGCTCGAGGAAGGTCAGACCTTGGAAGCAGACCAAAGCGCCTACGAAACACTACACAGGCTCAACGTCACCTGGCCATGTCTCTCCTTTGACCATCTCAAGGATCATCTCGGCAACGAACGGCAAAGCTACCCACACACCAGCTACATGGTCGCAGGTACTCAAGCCGACATTGCAAGCCGCAACGAAGTCATGGTCATGAAGGCCAGCTCATTACACAAAACGCAGCACGACGATGGTAAGTTCCTGCCCCAGCAAAGCCAGCGGACTGTTTGGCAATGATGCCTTGAGGCATTTGGCTGTATGAGTCGTGGCCGTGTCTTTCGGGGCATGGCTACGATTCGATGCCGAAAACTATCTCAGCTACCTAACTTTTAACTTCTGAGCCAAACGTCCGCTCGGCACTGCTGGTCAACCTCGATTGTCGCTTCCAACGTACTGACTGCTCTTTTGCTGCTTTTTCAGGTGCGTCAGATGAAGAGAATGACGACGATGATGATTTGGACGATGACGCGATTCTCGAGTACAAGAGCATTCCTGTCGTCGGCGGTGTCAACCGAATCCGTGCTGCACCAACGTCAACACCGGTGTCGGACCTTGAGCCGTGCCTAGACCCGTATCCGGTTGCCGTTTGGAGCGAAGTAGGTGACGTCAAGATTTTCGACGTTCGACCCCTGCTCAACTCTCTCGATCGCCCCGGTACCTCGTACGACCAGCGCAAGGTCAACCAGCCGATGTTTACTGTTCGCGCTCACAACGGCGTCGAAGGTTACGCAATGGACTGGGCCGGCATCATGAACGGAGGAGCTTCGTCAGCCGGTAAAGCCAGCTCGTTACGGCTCTTGACAGGCGACATTCACTCCAAAATCTTCCTCACCACATCCAACAACACTGGATTCCAGACCAATCCGAATCCCTTCACCTCACATACCTCGTCGGTCGAAGACTTGCAATGGTCGCCCAACGAGCCTACTGTGTTTGCTTCGTGCTCTGCCGACCGTTCGATCCGGGTGTGGGACGTCCGTCTCAAGAGCCGCAAATCCGTTATTGCCGTTGAAGATGCTCACGACCAGGACGTCAATGTGATTTCCTGGAACAGGGGAACCGACTATCTCTTGCTTTCGGGCGGTGATGAAGGCGCCTTGAAGGTGTGGGACTTGCGGCACTTTAAATCCAATACCGCCGGCGGCGCACCTGCTCCGAGCCCCGTGGCTAAGTTCAATTGGCACAAGGGCCCAATCTCGTCCGTCGAGTGGCACCCAACCGAAGATTCGATCTTTGCCGCGTCCGGGCGCGACAACCAGATCACCCTTTGGGACTTGTCGGTCGAAGAGGACGATGAAGAGATTCAGGGTCAGGGACTCAAAGACGTGCCTCCTCAGCTTCTCTTCTGCCACCACGGCATCACGGACTGCAAGGAGCTGCATTGGCATCCCCAGATTCCCGGTCTCATCACCAGCACTTCGCTCGACGGCTTCAACATCTTCAAGACCATCTCCGTCTAATTGCATCCTTCGGCCTTTCTCCCCTTACCCGCATCACACTCTCTGTATTTTCTTCCTCAAACTCACTTGCATCACTGTACTTGTACTACCTAATACCATTTTCTCACACATCAACCGTTTGCGCCACGCCAGAGCGAGAGACGAAAGCTTGATAATTTCGGGGATGCATGCAGGAGGTTTAGCTGGTAGTTGGATCGGGCCAGCGACGCATTTCGATCATGGAGTCTGGACCACCGAATGCGAGCAAGGGCAGGTGGGGATGGAAGGCGATGCTGCCCATAGCTGGGGTAAACTGCGACGGTTCCATCTCGACCGCGGGTGGGAGAACTGTGTTGATAGCGCTGTTTGGGTTGAGATGCGGATGATGATGATGATGGTGGTGGTGGTGTGGGTGGGTGTTGTGGTTGGATGTGGGGCCGAGGTTGGATGGGTGGTGGAGATGTTGGTGGTGTGCCAGCGCGTGTGCGTGTGCGCCACTACCCAGAGGCGAGTTGACAATCTCTGGCGGGTACAGCAACGTGCTGTTGCCCAAGTGCTGCGTAGATCCAGAGGGCGCAAACGTCCGTACGATTGGCTTGCCCACGTTTTCGAGCGTCTCCAGATGTGTCAGGACAATCTTCTGCGGGGCCGACGCAGGTCGCAAGGGCCTCGGTGCCGCCGCTGCAGCCAGAACGGGGATTCGTTCGTGTACCGACATGCACGACAGCTTGCCGTTGAGCCGCGAACTCAAGTCGACCTTGGAGATGGACGAGCGAACGCGCATGTCCCACAGCCGGACTTCCCCGTCAACGCTGGCAGTGACCAACTCCCGGTTGCCTCGCTTCTGCAGATGCACGTTCTGCACCCAGGTTTGATGCTCTTCCCACAGTCGCACCAGGCTGGCTTCGGGAGGGTTGCGGCGGTCGTACACTCCCACAGTGCCGTCGCCAAAGCCCGCGACAAACAGATGGCCAAAGTCAGTCTCGGACGAAATTGAGGTCACGCAGCTCGAGGCACGCGTTGGAATGTCGCATACACACAACTCGCGATGAGCATCCCAGACCCGGATGACGCGACTGTCGCCTCCGGCCAGCAGATGGCCAGATGCTTGTAGCCAGTCCACGATGAGACCACTCGGCCTTTTGCTCCGCACCAGATCCGGAAGCGCCAAGAAGCTGCTGGCCAGCTCAGGACCTCGGAACCCTGCTGTCAGGGCGGGAGAGTCATAGTGTCGGTAGAGACGTACGTTGCCCTCGGCTGATGCTACGAGCAGCATTGCATCACTGTCCTCGTTAATAAAGGTGGTCGAGGTGATGTTGGTGCGCGCAGGATTTCCATTGGCAAAGCGGCTTAGCAAGCGTTTCTCCTCCCAGTCCCACACCGCGATAGTGTCACGATCACTGGCGGTCACCAAGTGGTTCTCGAATTGGTGGAACAGCATCAGATGCGGTACTGAGCCATTCCGAATATATCCACCATGCTCGTCCCAGGCTTCCTGTGCTGCTTCGGTGGAAACCTCGAGCGAATGCTCAACCAGGCGGCTGTTTCGCTGCTTCTTCCAATGCTGGACATTGTACTTTATGCTACCTGGTTCTTCGCTCTCGGTCTGCTTCATTTGCGGCTCTGTGTAATACTCGCTGCACCAGGCAAACAGGCGACTCTTGAGCGGAAGTGTCTCCCGAAGCTCCGCGCCAGAAGCTGAGCAGATGGAGCCAGAAGGTGTGCTAACACCACTACTTCCAGGCGTCACCACGTGGCCCCAGCGATTAGCTCGACTGACCGCGGGGGATGACGCGGGCGTGTTTACATTGGACCCTTCAGCGCTTCCCATGGCGCGGGTGCGGAATCGGTACAAGTCCAAGGCGATCAGTCCGGCCAGAGCATCTCCAACCTTGACGTGATCTTCAACGGCAACATGAGCATCTTTGCTCATATCGTTGCCGTAGAATTGGGCACCTGCTGGGGAGTTGCCGGATCCAGGTTGTGCTGCACCTTGCAGAGTGCTGTTGGTAGACTTGCGTCTTTCACTGTGTGTTGCTACTGCTGGCAGACTGTCGGAGCTCTGAGAGCGGTCGGCGAGCTTTGAAGCCTGGACTTGCGGTGACGCGGGCGTCGATTGCGCTACAGACAGTTCCTGCGACGGAGTCGTGGGTCCGAATACATTCTCCGCAAAGTAGGGAGAGCTGTACTGAGCCGAGGCTGCATTGGTGGCGTGGCTTCGTCGAGGCGCGAGCACAGCGGGTCCTGGAGGTGGAACACCAGACGGGCCAGCCTCGCCGTACAAGGGTCGACCTGTGCTATCGTGGTCTGAGCCGACCGGGGACACGGGTCTGGAGTAACCCAGTGAAGCTAGCGACTTGACCGCCTGAGCCAAGGTCGAAGTTCGTTTAGGTGGCGGATGCGAATGGGTTCGGACGTTTAACTGGTTACGCGCAGGTCCGGACCCACCTGTGCCAAATCCGGATGGTGGAACAGCAACACCATTTAGAGCCGCAATTTGGGATGTCGACATACTTGTCTCGTCAACAGAGGACGGCGTAGTTGGTGCCGTCGTTGTTCTGCGGGTCAACGGGAAATAACCCTCAGAGCCAACATCTGTACACGTAGGCGTAGTGAATCGAGCGGACGGATCACTGGCGCCAAACCCTTTCAGCAAGCTGGCACCGCTTGTGGCAACATTGCTTTCGAGGAGGAGGGCGAGAACGAAATCGACCACAGTACACGCGAGATTTGCCACCTCTGGATCCGAGTCTGCGCTGAGATCGAGAAGGGCGACAAAGATGATGCTGAAAGCTGGAATATTAGCGATGTCTTCCTCTTCGATTTCTTCTTCGATCAACAGCTTGGAAGCGATGCGAGCCAAGAGAACCTCCTCGAGCTCATGAGCGTCCGAGATCTTCGTTTTGTTGGCCTTTGCAACATTCTCAGCGAAAACATGTCGTGCGCTCTGCTTCTCCGCTCGCCCTTTGCTCGGTGACTTTGCGTCGCTGGGTTTACGCTTGAGACCACCTTCTCGGAAGAAATAGAGGTATGCAGCCAGCACGAAGAAGCCCTTGTACTCCGAGACGACTGGACTGAGGGCAATGACAAGTTCCTTGCGAACAAGAGGGCTACAGTCGCCCTTGGTGGTAAGCATGGCGATGGCAATTCCAACTTCCAAACTACGTTGCTTTGCAGCGGGTAATCCAGTTGCGGCGCCGGTGCCGGGACAGAAGCGACGATTGGGCCGTGACGCGACAGTAGTCAGACTAGCGATGCTGCTGTTGGCAGAGGTGTCGGTTGGGTCCTGGCTCGACCCACTTGCTCCCAAAAGTGTGCCGAGAGAGTACAGCACAGCAGCCCTGACTTCAGGAGACACGTCGCTGAGCATGCAGCAGAGTTTGCCGTGCGCGTCCAGCGAAATCGCCTTAGCCTTGCCAATTTCGTTGTCGTCCCACAACTGGGCAAGGCAGAGCGCACTCCACTGACGCAACAGGAAATCGTCGTCTTCCAAATGCTCGAGACAGGAATGCATCACGTCCGTTTCCAGGCAGGCAGACTGGCCAGCGGGGAAATCCTGGCAGAAGACAGCAAGAATGAACGCACACATTGCTCGGTGCTCGGACACGTTGGGAATGGGAATTGACGGGCCGCTGACACCAGTATTTTGACCAACACCGTTACTTTGGAACGGACTGAGGACCCCGGCAAAGTAGATGAATCCATTGTCCCTCAACAGGTCGTTTTGACAGCTTCGGTCTACGGCTAGGATGCGTGCCCAGATGTAGATGAGTACCGGCTTGAGATCGGCAGCTGGACTTTGCAATAGCTTGAGCACATAGGGAAAGATGCCGATGCTGAGTGCCAAGTTTACCGCCCACGGCCCGAGGTCTAGAAATTGGCTGAGCAGAATGAGCGCCCGAAGACGATGTACTTGAGACAAAAGGACTTGGAGCACAATGGGTAGCTGATCTGGTGGATCTCGAACTGGGCTTGCGTCTCCTTCTTCGTCGAAAGCGGTCGGATCGGCGCCGGTTGCGGCTGATGACAGACCAGCCGATGGATTCCCATGCGGGGTGACAGCGGCATTGACGCGTCGGCGTCGACCTTTGCGGCTGACACCACCTTGTTGCAGCCAGACTTCGAAAGCTTTGAGCTGCTCGCTGAAAAATGTACTGTGTCGATACTCGAAAGCGGCTAGATGCGCCGGAACAGGCGGTCCACCTTCGGCTGCTTCATTTTGAGCTCGCTCTTTCGCAAGCAGAGTGGGGAGTTGAGCCAGACACTGATCAACAGCGAGGTCCCAGCTGTCCCACAGAGGGTGGTTGTGAGTGGCTGGAAGCTTTGGATGGCTCATGGGCGTGCAGTGGTAAAAGCGCATGATGCGCTCTGCCAACAAGAAGTTCCTGAGAAGAGCAGCAACCATAAGGTCGTCGCGAAACAGGCGTCGGAAGATAGTGCGTGGAAGAACAGTCCAGGCAATGGTATCGGTGATGGCGGTAAAGATCCAATTGAGTTCTCCCAGCGGTGTGCGACGGTCCTGCAATCGTCCAGGGATGTTCATCACCATATCCACATTGAGTTTGGACGGCAAAGGATTTTGTAGCACAAACCAACGCAGCGAAATCTCGATGGGCGAAGTCAAGCAGCATGTGAAGAGATCTGCAGGGAGGTCTGGGTTCATCGGCAACACCTCGTCCGGCCCACAGGCGGCGAGGTGAATAGACTCGCGGAGCGGGAATTGCGGCTCTTCAGTCGACATTGACGGCCTTGGATTGCTGGACTCGGTCGGACGACTGCGGTCTCTGTCTGTGGCTCGACTCTGCGCGTCGGCAGACCCACGGCTGGACTTTGCATCTTCTTCGGCCTTACGTTCTTGCAGCCGCTGGAAGTTGAGTACAACGTTGCCTGCAGAACTTGCATCCCACACAAATATGCAGGGACTGCCAAGCCACGTCAGAAGATCGTAGAGGGTAACAGGAATGTACTGGGTGTAAGCTTTGTTGAACACCCAAATCTCTCCGCCAGCTGTTGGTTTGGGCACGCCGTACCCGTTATAGTAGAAGAGTACACGCTCATCTTTGGCAGCACGGCGGAGTGTGGTACAGAATCTGCGTGTCTCCTCGACGATCGGGTCGAGATACTGCTTATATCTGGTCTTTGTGCTCAGTGTTTCGAACTGTGCTTGAAGATTGCGCCCAATGGCAGGCAATGCCTTGGAAACCTCGAGAGAAGTAGGATCCATCCAGCAGATGAGCTTGGAGGATGGATTGGTCTTTGACACATCGGGCGGGTCAACGCCGATGTTGAGGCACATGACAAGTGCTGCTGTGACGGTACGTAACCGTTCTCGCATCCTCCAATCCGGTGAGTCCCTTGAGTCTCGTGGCTTAGGATTGCCCTTGGTGAGATGACGCTTGAGACCCCAGTGAAAGAAGGAATGTTGGTGCATCCACTCATTGGCGTCTTCGAGAAGCAGTGCGCCATGTCGCCGGCCGCTGGCGGTAGAGACTTGGTCCTCGTCCTCTTCTTCTTCCTCCTCTTCTTCCGTGTCGGGTTCCAGGTGTCCGTCATAGCTTCGTGCGTAGCTGTTACGATTGGAGTGGTCTAGGCTCTGAATGAACAGGTCGGGATTCTGAGCGCGCGAGACGGAGCGCGAAGCATCTGTCAAGGAGGCATTGTAGTCGAGCGTCGTGGGTTGTGACGAGGGTGTTCGCGACAGCTGGACGCTAGAACGACCGCTGACTCCAGCTGACTTTGCCTCTCGCGGCTGAAAAGACGAGGCAAGCTGCGCCATTGACTGTTCACTCTACACCATGAGCCAGGAGTAGCGGCAGCTCTGTGAGAGGTGAGGAGGGGGTGCAAGTCTCCACCTCGATAGCCGAACCGACGATCCTTTTTCTTGCTCGTCTGAGCTCTCTCTACGCGTCATTGATAATGCTTTGTCAGCAGCTTCCGTCTTCGTCCTTCAAGCACGCTCACTGCAGCGCTTTACGCTCAATCTTGCAGACCTGGAGGGTGACGACAAGGGTGACGGCAATGCCACTCGGCCCCTCGAGTCCAGTGCTTCTGCCTCCTATCCAGTACAGGTCTGTGGCCATCATCGTATATGCCTACCTTTCTGATGATTTTTGGCAGCGAATTAATGCTGCATTTCGTTCTGAATTAATTATTGCGAACTTCTTGAACGTTGTGCATTGGTACCATGCTTGCGCATCAGTCCGGCAGCACAGAGCTTCCCTCAAGGCTTGTGCAGACCAAGCGGTCCAGCCATGCTGACGCCAACGGATCGTCGTCCAGACGGACAGAAAATTTGCTAAGCGACAATGTCCAAAGCAACGGGGCCGAGCCTAGAATCAAGCGAACGAGGCTTGGTAAACCATCAACGAAGAAGACATCTCAACGTATCCATGTAGCACGACATCCGCTTGGTATAAAGCCGCTTGGAAATGCCTTCCTTTCCGAACGCAACGACCGTTCCGCTTCACTAGGTCTGTTCGCTCGGTTTGAAGACGAGTTCGTGCTCCATTTTTTGTCCCTGTTTGCGGACGATCCTTACACACTTGCAAGTCTCGAAGCCGTCAGTCGTGGGCTATACGTCTTCATCAATGCCACCAACACCTTATGGCGCGATGCGTTCTTGGCCAGATTTGATGGCAAGATGAAAAAATGGTGCGGCAGCTGGAAGCGCACGCTAATATGGCATGTTTTACTAGAGGCTAATGGGGGCGAAGAGGAAGATGCCCTTGCTTCTTTGCCCGCGCTGGCAGCGAGGATACAGTCACCGTATATGTTCTCCGACATTCTCTACCATCCTTTCCGCCTATCTATGGCGCCACTAGAAACTTATGTTGCTCCTGCGTGTACCTTTCTGCCAATCGTCAGAATTGACATGGCTTCCGATGGAGCTGTGCACAAGTTCAGGGACGACTTTGCGTGCAAGAACGCGCCCGCAATCTTGCAGAACGCCATGCTTGCTGACGACTGGCCATGTCGAAGCTGGACTCTAGACAAGCTGGCTCAGCTGTGGCCTGACCGATTTTTTCAGTGCGAGGCCGTCAAGGCTTTTCTGCCCACGTATCTCTGCTACTCCAGAGGCATGCAGCAACTCTCTTCAGGCATCGAAGGCGACGAACAGTCTCGCTTGCACACAACAGCGCCGGCATCAGAACAACGCTCCACGTTCGATCCACATGCTGTCCCCGACGAGTCGCCTTTCTATCTCTTTGATGCTTCTTTTGCAGACGATCCAAGAGCTTCTACAGAATGGCGTGTGCCCAAGACCTTTCAGCAAATCTGGTGCACAGACTTGGGCAATGACAACCGTGTCGCGGCTGTCAAAGCCGACCTTTTGTCCCTGCTAGGAGCGCTACGTCCCGATCATCGCTGGATCATTGCGGGCCCGACCAGAAGTGGCAGTGGATGGCATAAGGATCCAAACGGCACTTCTGCATGGAATGCGGTACTCAGAGGTCGGAAAGCGTGGATGATGCTCCCTCCCCACATTACTCCACCTGGTGTCTACGTCAGTGATGACGAGGCTGAAGTGACAGCGCCGCTGAGCATTGCAGAATGGCTACTCGACTTTGCTCACGAGACAAGACGCCTGTATGGACCAACGGCGAGCCGACCCGAAGAACGCTTATTACTAGAAGGCGTATGCGAAGAAGGCGAAGTACTCTACGTGCCCAGTGGCTGGTGGCATTTGGTCATCAACCTTGAAGAGTCTGTTGCTCTCACTCAGAATTTCGTTTCGCCAGCTGAGCTTGGAACGGTGCTGGACTTCATGAAGAACAAGTCAGATCAGCTTTCTGGCTTCAAGAAGAGCAAGGCTACTGATCCGCTACTTGCATCTAGTGCGCATGCTGCCCCTGGCCGTCAGCTTCCGATTTCGCACACAGTGGATGATGACGAATGCGAAGACGGTGCAGACTTTGGCGTTTTCGATCTGTTCTGCGAGCGCCTGGCCCAATTTGATCAACATCTGCTGGCAGAAGGTCTCGAACGTGTAGCACAATTGGAGGCGTCCCGCTTGGCAAATGGCATTGGCTCACAGCAGAGAGTCAGATTTCCCGGCACAAGAAATGCAAGCACATGGTGGGAGCAGCTAAAGAAGCAGACAGACACTGATTCCGTCACTGCAGACATAGAAGCTTCAGGGTCAGGTACGACTTTTTCCTTTTCGAACCAGATCTCGGATGACGAATTGGACGACGTTCCTTGGTAGTAGGTACCTGTTAGTGACATTTTCATCCTCAGTAACGATCTTTTCTTCCAAGCGAATGACTGAGAGGCTGCGAGGTCACAGACGAGCGTTTTATTACTGTGCCGTCTTGTGATGATGACTTCTTCTTGGCGCGTTTCGGCCAAGGGACCCGTTAATAGCTCGGCAACCTATTTTTCGGGGGTCGGACCTGGCCCTGACGCGTGTTCTTTGACGTCATTTCTGTGCTGCGGACATTTGGCAGGCGTACGGAAATAATTTTTGACATGCCGCCGTACCCCGCCTAGCCGCTGACGATGCCGCATGAATCAGAGGATCAGGCCGCCGAGCCGACGACATCGCGAGGCAACCCTTGGGGTGATACATATATAATTATGTCCCCACTTTCGTCCTTCTCCCAAATCCCCACACTTTCTGCCCAGTATGGACGAGAAGAAAGCACAACAGGTTGGCCAAGCTACTGGCTCGCCACAGCCCTCGTCCACGCCCAATACCAGGGCCGACAACAACCATGCCCACTTTGATGCCGAAAAACTTGATAAGACACTGACTGGCATGCGAACCGATGGCAAGATCGAGATTACCGAGGAAGATTGCTTTGACGAGCTGGGCTACAGCTTCTCGTCCTTCAAAAAATGGTCGATCCTCACTGTCATCTTCCTGGTGCAAGTTTCGATGAACTTCAACACTAGTCTGTACTCCAATGCCATTACTGGCATTTCGGAAGAGTACAATGTTAGTGCCCAAGCTGCTCGATGCGGTGCCATGATCTTTTTGGTCGCATATGCGTTCGGCTGCGAACTCTGGGCACCCTGGTCTGAAGAACTTGGACGCAAGCCAATCTTGCAGCTCAGTCTTTTCTTGGTCAACATCTGGCAGCTCCCCGTGGCTCTTGCCCCCAACTTTGCCAGTATCCTCGTAGGCCGATTCCTTGGCGGTCTCTCGTCTGCAGGCGGTTCGGTCACGCTTGGAATGGTCGCCGATATGTGGGACGCGGACCAGCAGCAATATGCCGTTGCTTTCATCGTTTTCTCATCTGTCGGCGGCTCGGTTCTTGGTCCTGTCGTCGGCGGCTTTGTTGAAGCTTACTTGCCCTGGCGATGGAACATCTGGATCCAGCTCATCTTTGGTGGCGCTGTTCAGCTTGCCCATCTGCTCATCGTCCCGGAGACCCGAACGACCATCATGATGGACAACATTGCTAAGAAGTGGCGCAAGTCCGGCAAAAACCCAAACATCTATGGTCCCAACGAACTCGTCCCGTTCCGCAAGCGCTTCTCGGCCAAGGAAATTCTGGTTACCTGGTACCGACCCTTCCAGATGTTCTTGACGGAGCCCATTGTAATGACGCTGTCTTTGCTCTCGGGCTTCAGTGATGCTCTGATCTTTATGTTCTTGCAGTCATTCTCACTCGTCTATGCACAGTGGGACTTTAGCATTGTCGCTGTTGGACTCTCCTTCTTGCCCCTTCTCGTGGGCTACTTTATTGCCTACATGACTTTCATCCCTGCAATCGAACGCAACAAGAAGCAAAGACTCGCGCACCCGCACGACGAACACGCGCAATTCGAGTCTCGACTTTGGTGGCTCTTGTTCACCGCTCCTTGTCTTCCGATCGGACTCATCGGTTTCGCCTGGACTTCGGTTGGTCCTCCTGTCCACTGGATCGGAACCATGGTCTTTTCTGCCCTCATCGGCATCGCCAATTATTCGATCTACATGGCGACCATAGATTATCTCATTGCAGCCTACGGGCCGTACTCGGCGTCTGCGACCGGCGGCAATGGATGGTCAAGAGATTTCTTAGCGGGAGTGCTCACAGTGCCGGCCACACCATTCTACCAGAATATTGGACGATCCTCTGGTCGAAATCTGGAATATGCCTCCACAATCCTCTTTTGCATTTCGGTTCTTCTGGTCACGGCCGTGTATGTCATTTACTGGAAGGGCCCGGTACTTCGCAAGAGGTCGCCATTCGCACAGCAGCTCAACAACACGAAGACTCAGGCCGACTCTGGCGGTCACCGAGCCACAAACGACGCCGTCATCAAGCATTCCCGAGGAGGAATCGGATCGCGCAACAACTCTTATCACACCTCTCAGCATGCCGCATCGGTCAACGCGTCCCGCAATGCCTCGCGCGCGGCTTCCAGAAACGTTTCCCGTGTTCCTTCTAGAACAGACTCCGTCTCTGCAGACAGCAGCAGCGGCGAGGGAATTAGAACCACATAAGAAGTATAACCATCACGCAATCCTTGTATAATTCGACTCAATGCCACACACGCCGTTAGTCCGAGGTATATTTCGAAATGGGGGATAGTGAATATAAGTGCGGGAGACACGGTCTCTACAGCTGTGTCTGCCTTTGCTTTACAGCAGACTCTTCAATGACTGACGGAATGTGCATCGACGTGTAGCGTTGTATCCTGCTGCCGACGTTCTTTTCTCTGCGGTCCTTTCCTTCACGACGGAACTGCGAGAGATGGTCAATGTAGTCGGTCAGCTCCGATGACTGAGACGGCCAGAAACGCGGGTGTAGCGCCATGATGGAGATCGCCTTCTGATCGTTGGATTTTTTCCGCAGAATCATGCCCATTTCTTCCATTCGGGTAAAGGCCTGAGATAGCGTAGCAGCGTTGATCGACTCGAGGTAGGACAGCTCGCCTTGGGCGTATAATGTTTTGCCGAGCAACTGTGTATGCTTTTCAAACTCTTTCGACGAGAACCACGGTAAGTTGATTTCCGGGTATCCCTTTTCGATCGTCTGTGAAGGCATCAGGGAGAAAAGAGAAACAGCTGCCAGCCAGTAACCCTCGATGAAGGGCCAGATGAGGAAGAGGAAGCTGTCAAAGTTTTCGCGTCCAATTTCACGTTCCTTTGTGCTGAGCTCGATTGTGCCACCCTCTTCCGTCTCTAAATCATCTCGCAAAGCCAGGATGCCATCCGCGGCCATGCCTTCCACCGTTCGATCTACGTTGACCTCGAGTGAATCGACACCGAATACGAATTCGTTGCGCAGCACCGACGAAATGAAAAGACATTCGTTCAGCAGCTGTTTGCGCGTCATACGCTGCATAGGAGCTGTACCGCCCTGCTTGACTTTGGTATAAAGGGCAGCGGAAGCCAGTGATTCCGAGACGAAGATGTGGATCACCTGATTCCGGTAAAAGCTTAGCTCGAATCGTTTCACCGGCACAAAGGTCGGTTCCATCACATCCTTTTCTTCTGATATGAGGCCTTTCATGACGGTGTGGAGCGCTCGATCCACCACTTCTGCGGTTGACATGTGGCCAAAGTCGGCAACCATGAAACCTTTGCTGACAATAGCAGACCGAATCCATTCAACTCTGCGAATCAGTTCGCTGCGTGAAACGCCACGTCCTCGCAAAGTCAGCACGACAGTGCCAATCAGAGCGGCAGGCATGACAACCGAGACCTTGTTGATGTCGGCCAACACGCGATAGCCTAACGCCTTGAGCAAAAGGACTTTGTGGACGTCGTTGTTTTGGGGATCGAGTTCAACTTTTTCATCCTTGTAGCCAGGAGCAGCTCGACGGCTTTTTTGCTCTTTGATAAAGCCTTGTAGCGACCAAGGTGTGTCGAATCGAATATCGATTCTGCCCATTTTAAGCTGGAGCAAAGAAGAGCTGCCAGAAAGCAAGCCGAGAAGCGACTCGGCCTCTTTGGGCTTTCCAAGGAGCTCGGAGACGTATGTCTCTGACTCGATGACCGAGTCGTACTGTAGACTGACAGGGCATATCCAGACATCTTCAGTGCGACCAGCGAGCAAGCCCTCGACGACATATTTGAGAATCCCGAGCTTTGGCGGCAGTAGCTTACCTGTTCTCGAGCGAGTTCCTTCGATAAAGCATTCCAGGTTCTTGCCACTGGCCATCAGATGTTCGACGTACTCTTTGATGACAGCGGGATATAGCTGATCGCCGGAAAATGATCTTCGGATAAAGAATGCGCCACCTTTACGCAGCACGTTTCCCACTACCGGCATGTCCAGATTCTCTCCGGCAATAATATGAGGGAGAGCGATTCCAAGTCGGAACATGAGCCAGGACACGGTGAGATAGTCGATATGTGACTTGTGACAGGGGAGAAAGAGGATGCTTTGCTTTCGTTCCGCGGCATAAGCGGCAACACGGCGAAGCTCGAGCACTTGGGGTACACTGATGTGGATTCCTTGGTGATACATGCGTGCAAGAACATTGTTCACAGTGGCCGCGAAAAACTTGAGGAAGGGCAAGGAATCGATCCGTGCTACACTGACTTTGAGAATAGCGAGGGCCTCTTCCTTGAGCTGCTGCTCGATTTCGCGCTTCTTGCGCTCCTTAAAGATGGTGAGATTTTTTTGCGCCTTCGTGGGCCCAGTTGGAGACAGAGGCGGCTGCTCTGGCAGGAGATGCTCGACACGAGAAGATGCCAGCGTTCTTATGCGCTCCTGCACCTGTTCACTGTTGAGTACTGCACGAATGCTCTCCTGAGAACATCCTGAATACAGGATTGGGGCACCAATGTAATTGGAATACCCTCTCCATCCCGTTCCTTGACCATACGCAACGAATTGCTGAAGGAACTCGAACGGAGACTCTCTGAAATGAGCCTTGTAAGCTGCCACCACATTCAGATCCCCAAGCTTGTGCTCCTCTGATGTCAGTATTCCAGCTCTGTCTGCAAGGTGCCTATCCGACTTTCTCGTAGATCCAAGATCGCCAAGCTGCTTGGAAAGATGCATGGTTGCCCTGTCTGTAGACTGCAGACTCGACTGTGCTGGAGGCGAAGACTGATTACCTGTGGGACTGTCCGTTTGAGCCGGAGAAGCCTCGACTCGGTTGCCCGAGAGCTGTTTGTCGTCGCTGTTGTCGGACTTCATCGTTGAGGAGGGATGGTCGTTTAGCGGCGGGGAGAATGACAGTCACGAATTGTGAATGTGTGGGGAAACGTGAAAGTTTAAAAGTTTAAAGTTGCGGTATTGGAGTCTAACACACGCGCTATTTCGTCGCGAGTCGCGAATCGAGCGAATCGCCCTTGTGCCTTACACGCACAGGTCACTTCCCAGTTCCCATCTTCCCCATCACAGCCAAGATGTCGGACGAGGAGTTCATCATGGATGACGCGGCCGATGAGGATTACGACTTCGAGTATGAAGAAGACGACGAGAACGTGGACGATGCCAATGCAGGCGTCGAAAATCGTTACTACAACGCCAAAACCCTCAAAGATACGGATCCAGAAGGTGCGATACGAGAGTTCAAGGAGGTTGTTCAAGCCGAGAAAGAGAAGGGCGATTGGGGATTCAAGGCGCTCAAGCAACAGACCAAGATCAACTTTCACCGCGGCAGACATGCAGATGCCCTCGAAACGTATTCGGAGCTGCTGTCGTACACCAAAAGTGCCGTAACTCGCAACTACTCAGAAAAGTCGATCAACAACATCCTCGACTACGTATCCAATGCCAGCGATGTTGGTCTTGCTACAATGGAGTCGTTTTACGATGTTACCAAGACCGCGCTAGAAGAGTCAAAGAATGAACGGCTGAGCGTCAAAACTGATCTCAAGCTTGCTCGTATATGGCTCGCGAGAAAGGAATGGGGACGTCTTGCCAAGACCCTCAAGGAGCTTCGCGCATACTGCACCGATCGCGATGGATCAGACGATCAGTCCAAGGGCACAATCCTTCTCGAAATCTTTGCCTTGGAGATTCAAATGTACGGAGAAGTCGGCAACTTCAAAAAGCTCAAAGAGGTCTACACCTCCACGCTACAAGTCAAGAGTGCCATACCACATCCACGCATTATGGGTGTCATTCGAGAATGCGGCGGCAAAATGCACATGTCGGAACGAAACTGGGAAGCCGCACAAGTAGACTTCTTCCAAGCGTTTTTGAACTATGATGAAGCAGGCAGCACTCAGCGAATCCAAGTTCTCAAGTACTTGGTGCTTGCGCACATGCTAATGGGAAGCGACATCAATCCTTTTGACTCGCAAGAGACGAAACCATACAAAAATGACCCCGAGATAGTAGCCATGACGAACCTCGTCAGCGCATACCAACGCCGCGAAGTGCACGAAGCCGAAAGGATTCTAAGGGAGAACAAGAGGACCATCATGGATGACGCATTCATCAAATCTTACATCGAAGATGTCTTGCGAGGGCTACGCACGCAATATATCATCGACACCATCAGGCCATACTCACGTATTCAGTTGGGCTACCTGGCGCAAAAGCTCAACATCACGGTTGAGCAGGTGGAAGACCTGCTCATGTCGCTCATCTCTGACGACAAAATCAAAGCGCGAATCGATCAGGTAGGCCAGTTTGTCGAGCTCGATCGTAGCGTTGGCGATCTGAGCAAGCCAAGGTATGCAGCTTTGCAAAAATGGAGCTCTGGACTACATCAAGTCAGTGCCTCCATCGACACAAAGCATGCTTCTGGAGCTGGCAGCGGCTCAGCAGGACTCGGCGGGCTAGGTGCTACAGCATCTCTGCGCATTGGCATGGCTGGCTTGATGCCCGGCGTCGGACCCATGATTCGCTGAACACAGCAAACAATCTCGTGTACTTGTACTAGCGTATACTCTGTCCAAATTTGCATACTTTCATTGTTAGGTCACGATTGTGTCGGTTTTCTCGCGATCTCGCATGCTCGCATTCGTGATTCTTGAATTCTCGGGCTCGGCCCTCAGCCCTCCGCATTTGCGCCTTTTGGTGAGCATGGACCATCTCGTTTGACATCCTTCCTTTTGTACCATCTGCAAAACTGTTGTCTGTTACCGCTCGATCAGCTCGGCTGGGATCTACCTTTGGCCTACGACGACTCAGAAGTAGCATGACAGCCATGCATCCTTCAACAGCGGCAGGCCCTCCTGGTAGTGCTAGCACCATGCTGCTGAACGACGACATTGCCGCCGCGCGCAGATTTCTCAAGTACGTAGACGCCAGCCCAACACCCTTTCATGCGGTAGCCACGTCCTCGCAAATGCTTGATGCTGCTGGCTTCCAGCGTGTCAAGGAGCACGATCTCTGGGACAAGAAGGTTCAGCAGGGCGGCAAGTACTACTTTACCCGCAATCAATCGGCCATCGTCGCATTCGCTGTTGGCGCCAAGTACGAGCCGGGAAACGGCGTTCATGTGGTCGGTGCACACACTGACTCGCCCAACTTTCAGATCAAGCCTGTGTCCAAGAAGACCAAGGAGGGCTATCTGCAATGTGGAGTCGAAACCTACGGCGGTGGCATTTGGGCATCGTGGTTCGACAGGGACCTCGGACTCGCCGGGCGAGTGATTGTCTCTGACTCGACGAAGCACAGCTCTTTCACCGGCAAACTGGTCCACATCAAGCGCCCTATCCTCCGTATCCCATCGCTGGCAATTCATCTCAATCGGACCGTGAACGAGGCATTCAAGTTCAACCAGGAGGACAACACGATTCCTATCCTCGGTCTCGCCACCGAGCAGCTCAACAAACGTGCTGAAGCAGCTCTTGAGGCTGCCAAGGCCACACCACAGGCTGTCGGCAGTCCAACAATGGCGGACAAACATCATTCTATCCTTCTCGACCTACTAGCCGCCGAGCTCGGCATTTCCGTCGAGCAGATCCAAGACTTTGAACTAAGTCTCTACGACACGCAGCAAGCGAGCATTGGCGGTATCGACAACGAGTTCATCCACTCGCCCCGCCTGGACAACCAGATGTCGTGCTTCTGCGCCACTGAAGCGCTCATTGCCTCTCTGTCAAAGCCGGAAGCTTTGGCTGGCTCGTCTTCTATCCGTGCCATTGCATTATTCGACAATGAGGAGGTTGGCTCTGTTTCGACTCATGGTGCTGAGTCCAACATGCTTCCCTCTTTGATCCAGAGACTCGTATCCATACCTATCTCTACCAGCTCTTCGCCAGCAGCATCGAACCTGTACGAGCAAGCCGTCGCCCGCTCATTCCTTCTCTCTTCCGATATGGCTCATGGGTTCCATCCTAACTATCCTTCGTTCTACGAGGAGAACCATCGACCAAAGCTGAACCATGGCCCCGTCATCAAGACCAATGTCAAGCAACGCTATGCGACCACTGGTCCCACGGCTTTCTTGGTCCGCAGAATCGCTCAGCTCGCCCAAGTTCCTCTGCAGTCCTTTGTCGTCAAGAACGACATGCCTTGTGGCTCGACCATTGGACCCATGCTTTCTAAATTGGGCATCCGGACACTGGATCTCGGCAATCCGCAGCTGTCGATGCATTCGATCCGCGAAACGTGCGGAACAAAAGACGTCGATTACAAGATCGAGCTGTTCAAACACTTTTTCAACTCGTTCGAAAAGGTGGATGCAGAACTTGCTATTGACTAAGAGCAGCTGTAGACTGCATGACTAAGGATTAAATGACGGTCGGAACGCAGCTGAACAGAAACCCAACGAAGGACGAGTCTGATTGGATCACCAGCTCAATTGACAGTGAGCAGGCGTGCGTAACTGCGGAAGAAGCTAAATCCTGTCGCGACAGACCATCGCTCCTTCAATCAATTTGCAATGGGCTCAACAAAGCTACTCACAGTCAGCAGCGAATAAGTGGCTCGACTGAATGTTATTGCATTAGCCCGTAGTGGGGAACAGCCGACCGATTGTTTCGTTAAAAGCCTCTATGATGGGAACGTAGAGCTCATTTTCTCTTTCTGGATTGAGTAGATTGAGTCTCGAGGTTGAGCCGAACAATATCAGACGGAACTTGCGACAGAGCTCCTTCAGCTCCGTCAGTGAAGACGGAAACTGCTTCAAGATGCGCTCGAAGAGACTCTCGAACATATGCCCTTCCTTTGCATCCGCGACATCGTCAAGAGACCTGTTCTTCCACTTGTCCAACATGTTCCTGGGCGGCGGTCCCGAGGGGTCTCCAAGACCATTGTGCCATGCTTGAACAGCGCACAGCCACAGCAGAACGTAAAGAAATGACTCTAAGTCACGACGATACGTGTGATCTTGCCGGCGCAAAACGTCAATTGCCATGAACGGTTTTGTTCCGGTTTGGTGATGCGCACCGCTACGACCTTTGACCAGCTCTTTCGCTAAGTCGAGATCGATGAGCACACCGTGGCACTGCTCTGGTTTCCCATAGTCAGTGATGATCAGGTTGTTGGGCGACACGTCGCGATGGAGAAAGCCAGCCTTGTAGAGTCACTTGTGCGCGGTAATCGCGTCTCTCATCGCGAACAACACCTCCCCGAGCGACTGGCAATGTCGAATCACACGGCCCATTGGAGAAATCACAATGCAGGTAAGGGCTTTGTTGTCCCATAGCTGTGGCACCGGTGATGCTGAAGTGGACATTTCAGGAATTGACCCAGACGCTGAAGGAAGCTCGTTCGATGCCGTGCTCGCCTCTGCTTCAAAGCCTGGCTTTTTGCGTTCAGAGACTTGTTGCAGTAGATTTCTGAACGAGGTTCCGCGTTTCTTCCTTTCTACTGACTTTGAGGCTGTCGACGACGTTGAAGTTTTGATGGTGTCGTGCTTTCGGAATTGGTGGGGTGTACCAAAAACTAGCCCATCGCGTATTTGAGCCGTGCTCGTAAGCTCAGCAGAAGCTACGGCGCGTGCCACGCCCGGCACTCCAGATTCTTCTGCTTTGACTAGAATCGTTCTTGCACTTCGAATCCCTCATGTAACGAGGTTCAGGTGTACCTCTTGTGTCGCTAAGGACGCATGCGGACCAACGTCGGAAAGAGTAGCCTCTAGCATGAGTATTAGCAAGGGAAAACCGATGCAGGGTGAGCAGACAGAAACGGGGGAGGACGCAACACTCCCTTTGATTCTTGTTCACCCGCCAAGCGATGCCAGTGCACGAAAGATAAGCAAGTGACTACATTGATTGACTGCCACCCTGACTCAGCCTGGCTGCGAATTAAGCCATCGACTGGACTTCCAACCCGAAGCAGTCTGATGAAATTAAGCTGACTGGCTGCAGTACCTTTAGCCATGGCTGAGTCCGGTCCTCGTGGAGAAGTTGAAGTCGTCATAGCAATCACCTTAACTCGGCTAAGCGCCTCGCCGAAGGATTGCCTTGACACTCATCATAGCAAGCCTCACTTGTCCTCACTGCAAGAAGGGATCGGTAGGAAAGGAGAAGACTGAGGTCTCAAGGAGGATCAGGACTGTGCACATGACATGCCTTGGACTAGGCAAACATTATATCATAGACGAAAGGTCACATTAAGCTCGGGGTCTCAGATAGACTAAGTTACGCTACTGTACGGAAGACTCTCAACCCTACATGAGCGAAATGAAAGGAGGAGGTTTGTCCAAGCTCTGCGGCCGTTGGTAGTCGGACTCAGCACTGCACTTCACCGATTCATCTCACAGATCGATCAGATGGCCCAGCAGAGTTCGGCAAGTCATTGAAGAGACGAATACACGAAGAAGTGATACCGGTAGTCAAGAGGTCGAACACAGACTCAAGATGCTGGACATGAGATGGAGCGATGATGTTCCGCCTGCTTGTGTGCCCAGCGAGAGTCTTGGCACGTCGTTGCGGACCTTGACACGGCGAGGTGCCGTATGATAATCGCAGCTAAGCGTAAGATGGCTAAAAAGCGGAGCTCGGTCATGCCGACTAAGTAGTGCATGCGTGCTGTGTTCACCTCGTAGATAAAACACATGCACGTATGCAGCTCTACCTGTTCTCTGTACGTCGGTAAACGTCGTGCACGTCAGGCTTCAAGTTCAGGCAGCCGTCATGTTCAAGCATGACGGATGTTCTCACCGTGTCAGCCAGTATCACGTCAACACTCCACCCCTCCTTTCGGGCCGTGACGCTGCTTAGCGCACACATCAAGTTTGAGGACTTCGGTGAAGATTTTGGCGCAGTGACACCGGGATCCGTCCGTGATTTGATCTCCCAGCTGGCCTACTGGCCTGGCTTTCGGTATATCAAGGAGGACCGGGGTCATGACGAAGAGAATTTAAGAGAATTAGTCTCTGCCAACCTGCCGCCTGGACAAATTGACGACTTCCAAGAGCGATTACCTACGCGCGCACAGTGCCTACGACTTGCATCACCTCGCTCAGACTCTCAAACGAAGGAACTTGGCAGCTGAAAGTGAACCACATAATGCTGGGCGAGCTTCTTGGACTTGAAGCCACTGGTCGATCTGAGGCCAAGGCAGATCAATACTGGGGACTAAGCTCTGAACGCACCGCTGACCTTCCAAAGATGAAGCCGGATATCGCCCTCGGACTAGCATACGCAGACGATTCGCCCCTAAGCCAGACGAATCTCCACACACTTTCCCGTGCGTCAGGCGTCCGTCTGGTATTCAGTCCTTTGTCGTAGACCGACCCGCTACACCCTTCAAGAATGTTGCGATTCTGGACGAATATCGCTGTGAGCATTGCTCGTTCCTCGCCCGTTCGTTCCCTGGGATGCGCCAGCACCTTCTAGAGGTCCACTCTCTCTCGTCCGTTCCACACGGCACACATTCCGAGTATGTTTACATGCAGTCGCTGGATGGTCACAACCCCGAAGCGGGTTTCTTCGTGGTCGATCCCCCCAGTCAGC
>JALBYC010000039.1:0-92231 GCA_023212645.1 Farysia itapuensis | reverse complement strand
CGCTAGCCCACTGACTAGATGTCGAAATGATAAACGCTCGCATCGTTGCCTTCGGCAACGACGCTCGCTTTCCACCCAAGTGCCCAGCGTGCCGCAACCGATACGCAGACCTGCTAGACCACATCAAGAAGAATCACCAGTTGTACCATTTCACCAATGACGAATTGATTCCAGTCGGACTTGTAGCGTGTGAGTGCGGCCATGCCTGCGCAACACCCCATGGTTTGAAGCGCCATCGAAGCAGCGCCCACGGCCAGCAGCGGAACAGCAACGCAGTCGACCAGCCCGCCAATGCCTTGCGCAACAGAACGCACGAGATGCTTGCAGGCTTTCGTCCAGTGTCGCCCAAAGCCCAGTCGACCGGCCAGCAGCGTGTTTTGACCGCACAGCGAAACAACTTTTCTTCTCTTCCGGATTTCTCCCGCCCAAAAATCGAATCCAAATCCGCACGCGCCCCTCACGTGCCCGGCCCCAGCCAACAGCGACTGGACTTCTCCACACTTTTTCGCCAGAAGCCTCCAACGCAACAGCCAGTCACCTGGCCCCGTCAGTCTACACCGCCACGATCTCCTTCGATGGCCAACAGCAGCAGCAACAACAACATTGTCTCCCCTTCTTCTCCACGCAAGATCAGAGCGGAAGCCCGAGACAAACGACGAGCAATCACCGTCTCCAGCACAGCCACTTCTCCCTCCAGGTCTCACGGCACCGCACACTCGGACAGCAGCGTAGTCTACTCGAACGACACCACCTCCAGCAGCGAAGCCCTTGACAACATCACTATGACGTCCGATGACTGGGATCAGCTAGCGAATGAGGCAGCCACCGCCCGCCTTCGTGCAACCAGACCTGCGTTCGAGGTCCACATCGGCCTACCTGTGGCCACTGCAAGCGCACCCGCGCCACTTTTGGACGGCCCCGCGCCCGCAAGAGCCCCTTCATCAGCCCACTCTTCTCCAAACGTCTCGATGCCTTCTATCGACCTTTTGCCAACAGCTACGGCCTCTCCTGCATCAGCTCTTGGTTCTCCGGCCCCTGCTTCTCCGGCCCCTGCTTCTCAAGACGTTGCTACAGTCAGACAAGACATTACCATTGACGACACCACAGCAGAAGAGTCGATACTACCAGTTCCCATGCGCAGATCCACACCTATTTGCAGTTCTCCCCCCAGCCAAGTCGACACCAACGCTATTGCCTCCTTGGCTTCGGCTCCTCGGGACCTTGCAACACATGGACTGGACATTACGATGGACGACAGCGCAGCAGACGAATCGGTATTGCCAGTGCTCATGCGCAGGTCAACACCCACTAGCAGTCCTCCCCCTGACCAAGTCACCAGCAATCCCACCAGCTTCCTGCCTCCCGGCTCAGCCTCTACGCATACGGATCCGGCCGAGCCACACACCAGCAACGCCTCCCCCTGTCGAAGCCCGACACCACCGCCCAGCACCGACACAGCACTGCCTTCTGCATCGCCTATGGAGAAGCACCAGCTGCTGACCGGCCCCATGGCAAGCGATCCTGCAATGGCCACCCTGCTTCGCTTTAGCCGCGTCCGAATCAGCAACCGGCGCCTGCACAAGTCCGCCGCCACCGCTTTCCGCGAGGCCGCCGAACGCGCCGCTGTGGCTTTTATCAACCGCCCCACCGAGACCAACCTGCTTGCTTTCCTCGTTGCTCCTCGTGCTCTTGGACTCGGACTCAGCCGCGGCAAAGTTGCCGACACTTTGCGACACTTCCCGGCACACCTCCCTGCCATCGACGACCAAGACCTCCCGCCACGCTCGTCAGCGTCCCCTTCCGACAACGTTGCCCGGTCCGCCAAGCTTCTCCAGAACGGCTTTGTCGGTCGCGCCGCCCGTGCCTTGGTCGAGGACTCTCAAGTGGCATCCGAATCCGCCGAAACTCTCGACACTCTCGCGGCAAAGCATCCATTTGGCGAGCCTTTCCCCTTCCAGCGACCTCGAGCTCCGGTGGCAGGACAGCCTATCGAAGCAAGCGCCATCGCCGCCGCCATCAAGTCTACGCACCACGAGACTGCAGCCGGACTCAGCGGGTGGAACCGCGCCCTCCTCGACGCCGCCATTGGCAACGACAAGTCTCCTGTTCTGGACTGCATCACACTTCTGGCCAACCTTGCACGCGACAACAACGCCCCAGGACGTCAGCTCCTCTGTGCCTCTCGCTTGGTCACTTTGCGCAAGCAAGACGGCGGCATCCGTCCCATAGCAATCGGAGACTGTATTTACCGTCTGGTAATGAAAGCTATTTTGGCGCAGGAGTATAGAGAAGGAATGCTCAGTGAGTGTCAGCTCGGAGTGAAGTCCAAAGGCGGGGTTGAGCCGGCCGTGTTTCTGCTAGAGGAGGCAGTCACGGGGGCCAACATCACGGGCGTGCAAACCATTGCCTCTCTAGACCTTTCCAACGCTTTCAACAGCGTGTCAAGAGGAAGCATCGCCTCGGCTCTGACTCGCCACGCGCCAACCATGTTTCGAGCTGCCGCCTGGGCTTACGCCGATCCCTCGCTACTGGTGACTAGCGAGGGCACGCTGTTCGCATCCAGCGAAGGCGTCAGGCAAGGCGATCCAATGGGGCCTCTCCTCTTCTCGCTCGCGTTCCGGCACACCCTGGAACGGCTCCAGGCCGCCCTCCCAACGGCTACTATCGTTGCCTACCTCGACGACGTGTTCATCCTTGGTCGGGATGGGACCGACTTGGTCGCCGCCGCTGCTTCGGTCCTAGAGGACTCCCCCGTGCGTCTGAACCGGGCCAAGAGCACCCAAGTCCCCCTCTCGGTTCTCCGCGCGGAAGGTATGCCATGTCTCGGCACCTTCCTGGGCCCACCCGCCAAGCGCCTGGAGTTCCTCTTGGCCAAGGTCGCCAAAGCGGAGGCCGCCATCGCCGCCCTCCCACAGCTTCCGAAGCAGCACGGCCTTCTCCTGCTGCGCGGAAGCGTCCAGTTCCTCCTCCACCACCTTCTGAGGCAACTGGACTCGAGCCAACTGCTCGACGCTTGGGACCGACTCGACCAAGGCATCGTCGACGCCATGGCCTTGCTTGCTTCTCGTGCGGCGTCAAACGAGCCGGCCGACACCACCTTGGGCGAAGTCCAACGCCTGCTGCTCTCCCTGCCCGTCAAGCAAGGAGGTTTTGGACTTACTCGGCATGCACCAGTCGCCCTCGCCCTGCACGCCGCTGCTTCTCGTGCCTCCGCCGCCAAGGTCGCCCAACTGTCTGGCCACTTCCTAGGCGCCAACTCCCTCGCTCCTGCTTCCGATGCGGACGAGGACGATCCACAGCCGTCTGCACAAGACGTGCTCAAGACACACCACCAGTCGACACACGAACGACTTCTTCTGCTTCTGCCCCTCAAACATCAACATGCAGTGCAGGAAAACGCTTCGTACCTCGGCCGCCAGTGGCTTTCGGTCCTTCCGACCTCGAACCTGAGCATCTTGGCCAATGCTCAGTTCACGGAGGCGGTTCGATGTCGTCTTTTGGTTCCCGTCCGTTCCTCTGCTCGCACCTGCAGCAGATGTGCTCGTTTGGCAGGTCTTTGTCACGAGGACGTCTGCCCCGCCGCCGATCGTCGCTGGATCGAGCGGCACAATCGTGTCGTGCTTGCCTTTGCTAGGGGCCTCCAGAGCATTCCTGCCCTGGACACTCAGGTCGAGCCTTTGGCCGACGTTCGTGACCTCGCCTCTCGCCCTCTTCGTCAGCTTCGAGGCGACTTCTCCATCATGGTCGGCAATAAACGTCAGTTCTACGACGTTCAGATTGTCGGCTTGACTAAGTCTTCCGCCCGCGCCACGCCTTTCGACACTTTGTCCGAAGCAGCTACTGCCAAGCGCGCCAAATACAGCAGTGTTCAGGATCAATTGCGGCCCTTGATCTTCTCTGCTGGCGGAATGATGGAGAAAACGACGGCTCGGGACTATCGAGCAATTCAGAAGCTTCTCGGTCTCTCGACCGCGCAGTTCATGGATCGCACGATCGCCTTGGCTCTCACTCAGCACCGTTCGAACGCAGCAATGTCCATCTGCGAAGAACGCCAGCTGCCTCCCCAGTCTCTCAGATAGTTCACTTCCACAGTCCTTTTCTTCTTTAGCTACTTCACTTTTTGTTTTCTAGACTTTTCCTCACCATGAAGTAGCAATGACAGCAGCTTCGCATTGCCACCTTCGGCGGCAATGCTCGCTTTCCACCCTAGCGACCCACTACACGACGGTGTGTGTCCATGTCGGGAAGCATGTCGCGAACCATTCCTTCGTCGTGGCCCCCCTCTCGTACCCAATGATTTTGGGCATGCCATGGCTCGAACGCCACCACGCTGTGGTTTCTTGCGGCGATTCGACCATGACGGTGCGCAACATGGGTAACGCAGGGATGACTGCCACCAATGTTTCTCTTCTCGATAAAAAGCCGCCAGGGGCGACGCCTGTTCAACCCCTACAGACCATCAAGGTCCCTGTTCCCACTGCCTCCAAAGCAGCCACCCTGCCTCCGCCCAGCGAAATCACTCCAAACAAGACAATCGCGACCTCCAACACCGACGCCAAAACGCGCAACAGAAAACTGAACGAGCAGCCTCTGCCGCACGTCAGTCTTGTTAGCGCCACCCAGATGGATAATCTGCTACATTACGGCGCGGTGTATGGAGTAGTCGACCTTGCTGAAGTGCTTCAACCTACGATCGTCCGCGTGGGTGCGACCCACGTTCGTCCAGAGACGCCACCAACTGCACCTGGCCTAGCCCCACTCTACAATCCTGTATATGCTGAAGATGTTGACGAATTACGAAAGATTGTTCCGCCTTGCTATCATGACTTGTTGTCCGCGTTCAGCAAAAAGGAGGCTGACATGGCACCGACTGCGAGTAAGCACCGTCATGCGATTGAGCTTGAGCCGAATACTGCACCGCCGTTCGGCAGGATATACTCGTTATCGACCAAAGAACTCGAGGCTCTACGCACCTTCCTCGAAGAGAACCTCGCGAAGGGGTTCATACGACCCTCCACGTCGCCTGCCCGCGCGCCTGTCCTTTTCGTGCGCAAGAAGACGGGAGAGCTACGCTTGTGCGTCGATTATCGCGGCTTGAACGCGATAACGAGGAAGAACCGCCTAGCACTCCCGCTCATCTCGGAGACGCTCGATCGCTTGAACGGCGCCAAGATTTTCACCAAGCTCGACTTGCGCGGCGCCTACAATTTGGTACGGATACAGGAAGGCGACGAGTGGAAGACTGCCTTTGGCACTCGTTATGGCCATTTCGAGTCGGTCGTGATGCCTTTTGGGTTGACCAATGCGCCCGCTACTTTCCAGGCCATCATGAACGAGGTGCTGAGGGACTTGCTGGACAGCTCGGTCCTCGTCTATTTGGACGACATCTTGATCTTCTCGGAGACCAAGGAACAACATACCGAGCACGTCCGTGAAGTCTTACGACGACTCGACGCCAACCGTTTGTACTGCAAGGCATCCAAATGCGAGTTCTTCACCACGTCGACTGACTACCTTGGGTACACTATCTCTCCGGAGGGAGTGGAGATGTCCAAGGATAAGGTTGCAGCGATAGTGGAGTGGAGCACACCGACAAACGTAACCGAAGTGCAGGCCTTTCTCGGGTTCGCAAATTTTTATCGCCGATTTATCCGATCGTACTCGGACGTGGTCAAACCGCTCTCCACATTAACTCGCAAGAATGCCAAATTCGTCTTTGACGACCGGGCTCTCCACGCCTTCGAAACGCTGAAGCGCGCCTTTACGTCGGCGCCTATCCTACGCCACTTCAACCCCGCGCTCGAGACCATGCTCGAAACCGACTCGTCCAACGTGGCGATCGCGGGGGTACTATCGCAGAAGCACGGGCAACACTGGCACCCAATCGCATACATGTCCAAGACAATGGATGCCGCCCAGCTCAATTATCCTATTGGGGATAAGGAACTGCTTGCGATCACCACCTGCGCAACAATATGGCGCCATTACTTCGAGTCACTCGACGAACCCTTCCGAATCATTACGGATCACAAGAATCTGACCTTCTTTTTACAACCACAAAAGCAACTAGGCGTACGCCACCTCAATGCGCTGCATGCGCTCTCCGCGTTCAAGTACGTTTTGGAGTATCGACCAGGCGACAAGAATGGCAAAGCCGATGCATTGTCACGGCGCGCGGATCTTGTTCGGGCAGGTTCGAACCTCCGTGCCAAGGCGAAGCAAGTCATGCAACCGCTGGCCCTGATCAACTACGACATCGACAGCCAGAATCAGCAGCAGAAAGACGACGTAACGAGCAGCCACGTCGCGGTCATACGGAACGAAGAGCTTCTGCAAGCGATCCGGAATGCCACAGCCGAGGACGCCCACATACAGAGCATCCTATCTCAACGACCCATGCCTCCAACATACGAAGTAGATGATGACCTACTCCTCCAGGACGGGCGCATTGTGGTCCCCGAGAAAGAGGAATTGCGGACGACAATCCTTACGCTAGGACATGATGGACACCTTGCCGGGCACCCCGGCCGCGACCGGATGCAACACCTGATCCTACGGCATTACACTTGGCCGTCGTTGCGCAGAGATGTCGACGCATATGTCAAACAATGCGCTCGATGTCAACGCACCAAGACGCCGCGACATCGCCCGCACGGCTTTTTGCAACCCTTGCCGGTGCCTGACAGACCCTGGGCTTCAATATCCATGGACCACATAGTCCACCTTCCACCAAGCAAGGGGTTCGATGCGATCCTGGTCTTCGTCGATCGATTCTCAAAGATGGCGCACTTTGTACCGACAAAGACCACCGACACAGCTCCAAACCTGGCCGCCCAGTTCATTCATCACGTCTTCAAGCTTCACGGGTTGCCACGGGATATCGTTTCGGATCGCGGTGCTACCTTCACGTCGAGATTCTGGAAGAGCGTCCTGGAACAGGTGCAGGTCAAGCCCCTTCTGTCTACGGCCTTCCACCCGCAAACAAACGGACAGACCGAACGAGTGAATCAGACCTTGGAGCAGTATCTACGACTGTATGTGGATTACCTACAAGACGATTGGCACTCGCTCTTGCCGCTGGCCGAGTTCTCGTACAACAACTCGCCCCATTCGTCAACACACCAGTCGCCCTTCTTCACATCATATGGTTTTCACCCTCGCGCAGACTTCACCCCGGTCGACACAAGCGTTCCAGCAGCTAACGAATTCACCAGTAGAATTCAGGAGGTACAGACGATTGCAGCCGACGCCTTGCAAGCCGCACGAAAGCGACATGCGACGAACGCGGACGCCAGACGAATCGAGGCTCCAACGTTTGCTCCGGGTGACCTGGTCCGACTTTCTCGACGTAACCTGGATAGCAGACGGCCGACGGGCAAGCTAGACGACCGTTTCCAAGGTCCTCTGGAAGTGGTCGAACGAATAGGCGCCGTCGCTTACCGGTTGAAGCTCCCGGCCACGATGCGAATCCACGACGTGTTCCACGTATCTCTGCTGGAGCCGTGGCACGCCAACACCTTTCCGTCTCGAGAACCAGACAATCCTCCCGCGCCAGAGATCATCGATGGGGAGGCCCATTACGAGGTGCGCGCCATAAAAGATTCTCGATTCTCTGGTCGTGGCCGTGGCAAACGTTTGCAGTACCTGCTGGCGTACACCGGTTATGACGACCCGTCGGAGGATACGTGGGAGGACGCAACGGAGTTCGACGACGATGACGAGTTGGTCTTGCAATTCCACGCAAGATTCCCGTCACGTCCGTCGACGGCGGTTCGCACAAGGCTCGCCAGGAGTCGAGCTCAAGGGGGGGGATAGTGTCACCGCGGGCGCCGGAACGCCCTCCGGTTCCGACGCGTGCAACCACCCGGGCTTCATATAGCGCCCGGGTGGGTCCCCATATATAGCACGCGCCATCCGTAGTCCACACTTAGTCCCTCATCCAGCAATCGCATCCTCTTTCCCTCTGTCTGAGCTCCTGTTGTACGTGCTTGTTCCTCGCCGTCACAGAGACTCGAAAGCTCAGCTAGCAGATTCAGCGCTCTTGCCGCGCTTATCGCCAGCTGGTTCTCAGCCGCTTCGAGTTGGACAGCCGCTTTGGCCTCGTGCGTTATCGAGGGGTCGATGAGCTGCTTCTTGTGAGTCGGGCTGTATACCACGGTCGCTTTCAGCTCATTGAGAGCTGCGAGCGTAAGGTGCGAAGACTTCGCTGGCTCAGGCGTCGCTGCAAGTCCAGAAGCGGTGTCCGGCTTCGGACTGTGGCGGCGCCAGTCTGATCAAGTGGAGACACTCGGACACGAACGGCGAAGGGAGACACGATCTTTGATGGAGAGGAAGAGAATGATAAGAACGCACTGAATTGATCTTATATATCTTCGGGACGCGCGTGTGTGCGGAAACTCTGAGCTTCTTGTCTGTGCACGAGGTCTCAACTCCTCGTCTCTGTCACTTCCGTGGCACGGATCACCTAGACTCCTGCCCTCTTTCCGCTTTGATACAAGACGAGGGTCATGTAAACTGTCTGATTCCTCCGGATTGCTGTATGAGTATGTGTGTTTGATAGCGATGCGTCGAGACATGCTCGGCGTTCTTTGTCAAACGCGATTACAGACATGCAGCTATCGCAAACGCTCGACAAGTATGCATTGGCCAAGGTCCTGCAAGTCAGACACCTGCTTTGCGAGAAACAGGACCGTTGGGTACATGATGCAGGCTTCTGAGCGCTACAAGTCGCCATTGGCCTGGGCTTGGGCGACGCGGGCGAGTATGTGAACCTGGTCTGCTACCTTTTTGAGCGTTGAGAGTACTCGCCCATTGCCTTCAGCAAATCCGTATTCGTGGTAGCAAAGATTGTGCTCCTTGGCAAAAGGAACAACGAAGCGATCGCGAAGCTCGCGCAAGTTGTGCCGAGGTACTCGTGGAAAGAGATGGTGCGAAACTTGCATGTGCAGCCCGCCGTGAAGAAAGTCGAGCCAAGGAGGGCAGGCGACGTCCATTGTTGTGCGTAGTTGCCGCGATGCAAAGCTTTCGCTAAGTCCCAGATCTTCAGACGACTGTGCAAAGTGCGAGAGCACGATTTGAACGTGCAGAGGCGAAGTGACGATATGACTGATCAAGAGATACGCGATCCGCATCGACCAGGACGGTAGCGAGCGGAGCAGACAGCCATACCACGTCCAGAAACAGAGTATGCCGACAACCTCTAGCGCCCACCAGCGATTCTTGCGGGCTTTCGTCGCCAGAAATCCATACGAATTGGCATACAGGTTGAATCGACCGAGCGACATGATAACGTAGTACAGTTTGTGCTGGTGTCGAAGAAGGAAACGACTCGGCGCGTCAAAGACCAAGACTCGTCGATAGTAAGAAGACCACAGGCCGAGCGGCTTTTGATCGTCGGCGCTGTCTTTGCCAGTGGTGAGCACAGTTGTCTGGCCAGCTAGGACGAACTCGGGCGAGATGGCGAAGAAGGGCATATGCTGAATGTCGGGATCGTGCTCGGGATGGTTGGTGACAAGATGGTGGACATCGTGATTGTCGCACCACCAGCCAATGCTCAGACCTCCGATAAAGTCGGCAATGATGGTGCCAATCAGTCGATCGATAGACCAGGAGTGCGTGATGCCAGAGTGACCCGAGTCGTGAGCTGAGAAAGTCAGCTGATGCCAAAAGCAGCCGAGGAAGAAGCTTGACAGTAAGAAGGACACAGAGGGCGGACTGAGCCAAGCGTTGGAGCCCGGTACCAAAGTCTGGCTTTGACCTCTTGACCAGAAGGCGTAAGAGATTGCTGCAAGCAAGATATAGCGGGCCACTTCGCGAGCATAACCACCGGGCTGTAGATCATACAGCTTTGACGACTTGACTTGCTCATGCATGCGTTGGTAAGCAGCCGAGATCCGCTTTTCCCGCGCCGCGTCGAGGCTTGGTGGGTCTGGCGGAGGCTCAAGCAGCTCGATGGGAAGAGGAAATGATTCTGGCCGATCGATGACCATAGAGGTTGGTTTGCTGCTGCTTAGGCTGTCGAGAGGAAGATGCTGCTTGCTGGCTGACAGGAACTCTGGCGTGCGATGAGCCCACATGGCGACCTGCGCGTGCGGATGATCGAGCTTGCCCTTTCTATAACCAAGCTGGACAGGTGGCACAAGAGGCTTGTACTGGTCCCATTCGCCTTGAGCGAGGTGACCAATGACGAAGCGGCTCATAAGCCTGTCAATGGTGTCCTGTGAGTGATACGCCTCAATCTCATCTGTGGCGTCGCGACCGACAAAGTGAAGGATTGCAAGCTCGCCGCCTGGGTGTCTTGCAAGCCATCGATCCAGCTTGTAAACTTTGCGGCGATGTAGCACGAGTGTTTCGCCATTTGCTATGCGCTGTGCCAATTGCAAGCGTGTCAATGTCTTTTCATGCTGGAAGGTTGAGTCCTTGCTGGCGAGAGGAACATCATGGTCACTTTGGCGCATGGCAAAGATCTGGATTGTGGCCTGCTGGGAGCCAAGGAACACAGACCGAGCTGGCCACAAAGGAAATTTCGAAGGCCGATGCGCCGCACCGATATCGCATATCGCCGATCTTAGTTCCGTATCGTGTTAGAGCTGTGTTTTCCACTTCGCGAAGCGCGAAAAATCAAAACACGCAGACGGTCGGGAGTTTATGCAGGTCGATGTGGGAAGAAGGATCAAGCTTCCACCCAAGAAGTTTAGGCCAAGCCACTCACAACAGACGCACTCAATGGAAGACGTACCCCAGCATTCATCCGGCCTTACCTGCACACCTCATGTGGGCCAACTCTGTCAATTGCAGGCAACAAAGTCCTGTTGTGGATCGCTCCCGTCTACATATAAGTCTCGACTTGCACCTCGTCCCCTTCCCTCCCCCATCGCTTCTTACCCACAGTCATGAGACTCACACTAACAACAGCCCTTGTGGCAGCCGCCAGCATCTTTGCCACAAGCAGCGCCCTTCCTCTAGACGAACGCGCTTCTGTACCCGACACATACAACATTGATGTCAAGAACCTGTATCCCGAAGATGCCGTCTTCGACAAGAACCGTGGCCTGTACTACCAGTCAAATCTCTGGAAAGGACAGATTTCAGTGTGGAATACGGCTTCCAAGTCTCACTTCAACGTGCTCATCCCTGGAGTCTCATCGGGCGGCAATGGAGACCAGCAAATGGCTGGTCTTTCGGTCAACCAGGCCAAGGACAAACTTTTTGCTGTGGCTAAGGATGCTGCAGCCTTCCGGTTCGGTCCAGATCAATCCAAGACTGGTCCTAGCTCGTTCCATCGATTTGAGTTGCCCGTCAGCTCCAAGAGCAAGCCAACATGGCAGGTCAACCTCAACACCGTGCAAAAGTCGTTCCACAAGCTCACGGGTACGAGGCCATTTGGACCTGTTGACTCTGCGCAAGACTCGGAGGACAACTCGTACGTTGTCTTTGCGCTTGGCATCCCAGCCATCGCCAAAATTTCGGCAGACGGCAAAACTGTCACTCCCTGGTTCTCGGAGGACTCCAATGGCAGCGATCGACCTGGCTACACTGGCGTGCAATATATTCCAAGCTCCAACGTCCTTGTCGCGTACGGTGGCCCTCGTCCTCTGACCATGTTCGATTTATCCGCATCAAAGCCAAAAGCAGTAGCCGTCAAGATGGCTGGTGCCTCATTTGGTACGCTCTCTGGTACCGAGAAGCTGACGCTCGTATCGCGAGATGGACACGACTACCTTTTCGGTACCAAAGCACCCAAAGTATATCGCTTCAAGTCAAACGACAACTGGAAGTCGGCTACCCTCAAGACGTTTACCCGAGAAGAGTTTGGCTCCAACTCGCTCACAGTAGTGACAGAGGGCAACTTTGATGACGGACAACAACTTTACGGCGGCGGTGCTTACTTTGGCGAAGGTGCTCACGGCGGTCGATCAAAATTCCCTCTTTACCGAATCTACAACATGCTGACGTGAACGTCCTGCTTCCACATCCGAGCAACTCCTCCTGTATACCTGCCCCTGTTGCAATATCATGCTGCGGCTATTGTTGGCAATGATGTTGTGCGTGTTTGTCTGGGTGGAAGAAGATCGAGTGTGAGTGTAAGTCGAAATGCGATTTGAGCAACTTTTGGATTTTTGGTACGCAGCTTTCCTTCTTCGACTCCACACAACTGTATGGCAGTCGGTGATGAGCCATTACGCTGACCGGTCGCAGCGTCATCATGGTCGAGACGAGGACGCTAGTCTTGGGAAAGCTAGTACAAGTGGCTTGAGCAGCAGTCGCCACACATACCATCAGCGTGATCCAGACCATCGGGCAAGGTCGCCATACTCTTCACGTCAATCTGAGGACCAAGAGCACGAACGGTATTATGCCACCAAGAGTTTCAGGTCTGGCTGGGACGAAGGAAGCACAACGACAAGAGATGATTGGGAAAAGCGTGGGAATCATCCTTCGGACTCACAACGAAAGAAAAGGTACGCAGACACGACATCGTCGGATCTGGCTATCCGAGGATCTGCAAAGCGCAAAACTTCCATATCTGAAGGGGAGCCGCCGCAAGAGAAAGATCAACACCGTCGCCGCAGTCCCAATCCGCTCGATCGTTCGAGTGCTGTCAGCGATACCAAGCGAGACAATCGTGATCGAAGAGATGAACAAAGCCGCTTTTCTGCCACAGACCGCTACAACGACAAAGACCGTTACCGGCACCGGACGAAGCAATTCCACAACAACGATGACGACTCCTCTCGCCATTCGCATCGCGACGACCGAGCTCCCAGACTCGCTCCACGTGGTCAATACGACGACAACGGTCGCAGACTAGATTCAGAAGCGGCAGCTACCACTCTTGATAATCCCAAGTCATCAGCAACGGGATCTCACACTTTCAAACAAATTGACAACGGGGCCAACAGTAAGAAAGACATGCGATTACCACAAGCGTCCGAGTCAACTTATCAGCAGCATGAGCGGCTAGGGTCCCAACGCTCGCCAACAAGAGTGGAACACCGGAGGACTCGTCCGATGAGGCGCTCTCCAAGCCCTTCTTCAGAACCGCGATCGAACCGTCATGTCCGCGATGTTTCTCCCCGAGAAACCTCTACCCGAATCTCTCGTTTCAATGAAGCGACATCAGAAGCCGTCGTTCCACGACAATGGGGCTCGGCGCAGCGTTCTCGGCAACGGTTTGAGAACGAAGTCAAGGACGAACATAAACGGCGGCGTAGTCCTTCTCCTGCTGATTCACACTCTTCCAAAAGCCACCGTTCGCGTCGGGATGGTGAACGAGGTGCTGACGAAAACACGGCGTATGAACGATCACGCCGATACGACCGAGCCGCAAAATGGAAGACCGATCGAGGCTCAGAGCAAGACAACCGCTGGAGTCGCAAACGTGATGCCGACACACGCTGGGATTCGCGTCGCAGCGACCGCGACCATAGGACACATGAAGCAGCTCGACTAGACCGGGAAAGCAGCTCAGGTCGCCTGCTTCCGAAAAAGGGTGATGCCAACACACACAAGCAGAACGTCTCAACAAGTCGCGCTTCTGCAAGCAAAACCAGCGGCGGTTGGAAGGAGTCCTCCCGCCTCGAGTCGAATGGCAAGGACTTCCACATTCATCAAGAACACGAGGAGCGTCAAGAGGCTTTGTCCGCCTCAGCTTCGGTCGAAGAGGTCAATGTTGCAAAAGACATTCCACGAGCCGCTCCGGGTGAGGCTTACGTCAATATCAACCAAGTTGGAGAGGGTACGTATGGGCAAGTGTTCAAAGCACGTTCTGAACAGACGGGAGTTCTAGTCGCCTTGAAGAAAATCCGCATGGAGAGCGAAAAGGAGGGGTTTCCCATTACGGCCATGCGCGAAATCAAGCTGTTGCAAGCCCTGCGTCATGAAAACATTGTGCGTTTGCACGAGATGATGGTCACACGCGGATCTACCTACATGGTATTCGAGTACATGGAACACGACCTTAATGGTATCCTTGCGCACCGGGAGATCAAATTCTCCGAGGCTCACAGGAAGTCACTTGCTCAACAATTGCTCACTGGGCTAGAGTACTTGCACAAGAAAGCAGTACTGCACCGGGACCTGAAGGGTTCCAACATCCTACTCAACAACCAAGGTAGACTCAAACTTGCAGACTTTGGCCTGGCGAGGTTCTACGCCAAGCGTCGCTCCGGAGACTATACGAATCGAGTTGTGACATTGTGGTACAGACCACCCGAGTTGTTATTCGGCGAGACACAATATGGTCTCGAGGTAGACATGTGGGGTGCTGGCTGTCTGTTCCTCGAATTGTTTGTCCGCAAACCAGTCTTTCAGAGCGAAAACGAGATGCAACAGGTGCATGTCATTGCAAAGGTCCTCGGCCCCATGACACCAGAAGCATGGCCGGGACTTGAAAGACTGGCATGGTACGAAATGGTGAAGCCAGATACCAGCTCGCCGAAAGACACCACGTCGGAAGAAGCAACAACCGTCAGTGTTCAGGACAAAGATTACGTAACACTCGCGTTCAGCCAGTATATGCCAATGTCTGCTCTTCAGGTCGCAAGAGGACTTTTGACATACGATCCGCGAAAGAGATGGAATTCAACGGAAGCCTTGCAGGCAGTGTACTTTTCCGAAGCTCCACGGCCAGAACCTCCAGCTCGTATTCTTTCCGCTCTGGATGGCGAGTGGCACGAATACGAGTCACGAAGAGCTAGGAAAAAAGCCCCTGTTCCGACGGGTTCCAGTCATCAAGAGACTGATAGAGTGCTTATCGGTGTGGACGAAGCCACAAGTCAGCCGCCAGAGTATCAATAAACAGTGATTGTCTTTGCAACATGCAGCATGTCGAGTGCGGACGTCGAGCAGACGCTTTCTAAATGAGTAAAAGTATGAACAGCTACGGAACGATCCGCTTAGCATAGAGCCCTTAAATTTAGCGCAGTAGCTCAGGGGCTTAACGAGGACGAGACCATGGCCTCCTCTTACATAACATTTGCGCGTCATCCGCCTCTGAGCACTCGGTGCTAACGTTATCCTGACCTGGACAATTGGTCGCACAAACATTACGCATATATACGCATATACGCATTACGCAAATCTGAGGAGTGTGAGATCGGCAGACGATCGGCACGCGGGTGCGCGGGTTGAAGGGTTACGTTGGCGGGACTGGAATCGCAATGGCGCGCGTTTCGATCAAACCGCATTTGGGGGGCAATTGAGCAGAGGCGAAATTTCAGGGTCTGATCAGCCAAAGTGGAGAAATGCGGATGGAGGCCGGCACTTTGGCCCAGGAAGTAGGAACTGAGCCAAGGCCGCTTCGCATCACACCGCATCGCACCAATCCGGTTGGCCGCAGATTGGCTCAGGCAGAGCTCAGCCCTTGAAATTGGGCCTTTCCATTCCATCTTTGCACCATCCATCCTCTCCCCCACATCCCATCACCATGAAGCTCAACTTATCGCTCGCATTCGTCACGGCTCTCGCCACTGCCTTTGCTGGCGTCGACGCCGGCGTTCACAAGGCCAAACTCCAGAAGATTACACCATCGCGCGAGCTGACTCTCGAAGGGCTCACAGCTCAGGCCGAAGTGCTCCAGCTCAAGTACGGTGCCAAACAGGCTCCCTTCTCTGCCGGAAATGCCGAACACGACTTCAGCATCCAGCCTATCGCAGATCAGGCCAGGTCATCCGCCTGGTATTCCGAGGCAAAGAAGGGCCACGGTGTACCCCTTACCGACTTCCTCAACGCCCAGTACTTTTGCGACATCTCCCTTGGCACACCTGCTCAGGAGTTCAAGGTGATTCTTGACACTGGATCTTCCAACCTCTGGGTGCCCTCTACAAAGTGCTCCTCGATCGCTTGTTTCTTGCACAAGAAGTACGACAACACTGCCTCGTCTTCCTACAAGAAGAACGGCACCGAATTCAAGATCCAGTATGGCTCCGGATCCATGGAGGGCATTGTCTCGAACGATGTGCTCAAGATTGGCGATCTGACCATCAAGGGCCAAGATTTCGCCGAAGCTACTAGCGAACCCGGCCTTGCCTTTGCCTTTGGCAAGTTTGACGGTATTCTCGGTCTTGCTTACGACACCATCTCCGTCAACGGCATCGTACCACCTATGTATCAGATGATTGACCAAGGCCTGTTGGACTCTCCTCAAGTCTCCTTCTACCTTGGCTCGTCCGAGGAAGATGGTGGCGAAGCCGTCTTTGGCGGTATCGACGAGAGCCACTACACCGGAAAGATCCACTGGGCGCCCGTCACCCGCAAGGGATACTGGGAAGTAGCGCTCGACAAGCTTGCCCTTGGAGACGAAGAATTGGAACTCGACAACGGCAGCGCCGCTATCGACACTGGTACCTCGCTCATTGCCATGGCCACCGACACTGCCGAGATCCTCAACGCTGAGATCGGTGCCACAAAGTCGTGGAACGGACAGTACTCGGTTGACTGCGAGAAGGTCAAGGACCTCCCTTCGCTCACCTTCTACATTGACGGCAAGCCCTTCAAGCTGGAAGGCAAGGACTACGTTCTGGAAGTGCAGGGATCGTGCATCTCGTCCTTTACCGGTCTCAACCTACCCGGCCCGCTTGCCAACATGCTCATTGTTGGCGATGTCTTCTTGAGAAAGTACTACTCCGTCTATGACCTTGGCCGTAACGCCGTCGGCCTTGCCACCGCCAAGTAATTGCATTCACATTCTCGCTGTCTCCAGTAGGCAGACCTCTCCCCATTCTGCATCGTCCCCCCTTGGGAGTCTTCCGCTTCTCATCTTCATTCTTAATGGTCCTTGCCTCTTTCAGCACCTCACAATGCCAATTTCACGCTCTCTGCCGCTCTTGTATCGTACCGCTTTGTGACAATTTGCGTGTCTGAGCACTGAGAAATCGTTGAGCACAATTAACACGTTGGAAAAACCAGAGCGCGCGTCATTCGCTCACGCGAGTCAGGAGAGCAACACCTTCGTCCATTCCGCCACCGCTCTCTGTGCAAAGGTCAACAGGCCACGCAACATGTTTGGGGAAGGCGCACTCAGACTCGTGACTGAAGCCAAAGCTTGTGTCGCCTTAGACACTGTGAAGACATACAAGTGAGTACATGCTGAAGCAGCCATTGTAGTCCTGAACTGACGCCGTCGAGCACACAGTGACGAGCTGATCCGCGCGCTGATCCTCGAGACAAAGCAGCTGCATACACATCTGAGCGGCATGTTGCAGACAATGGATCAGAACTCCATGTCACCCGAAGATGTTCACGGTCTGCAAAGCCAGCTGCTCATCATCCACCTCATGATTCAGTACAATAAGCGAGCCATGCTCATCTACCACAACACACGCATCGACATTTTGACACGCGCGCTGGCGACCTCGTCTGCCTCCTTCTTCTCTCTCCCTGTGCTATACGCCAACAATCCAACGCTCAAGTCTCTGCTCAGCCCAGCAGAGCAAGACTACCTTCGTTCGTACGCTGCTCTTCTCCAATCAACAAAACTGGCCTACCTCGATCTCTCACCGCAACTCAGCCTTGATATCTCCACAGCTACGCCAAGCGAACCTTTGCCTCGCAGCACCCTCGTCACCATCAGAGTCAACAAAGATCTCTCCGACGTCTGGATTAGTGACTCTTATACGCATCCAATAAACCTGCAAAAGGGTCAAAGTCTCACTATCAACGCCAAAGACTTGCCGCACTTCCTCAAACACGGCTGGGCCACAGTAATTGACACCGGCATCTAATATCTCACGGTAGTACTCGTGCTGTATCGCAAAGGGCATGACATTCTCGAGATAAATAAAAGCGTATATGTGGGGTCGGTTGAAAGAGTAAGAGGCGAAAATGAAAGCTTCTGTGCCTTTATCGTCGACCGCAATGTTGTGCGTCAGGCGTTGGAGGCGGCCGTGCGAACCCAGTCTGAGCTGTTGTACTTGGATCAGATATCAAATGTAGGACTGCGCCTTTGCCGCTTGTTTCACTGGCTGCGTCTTGTGGAGCTGACTGACTTGCCCTATGTCTGTGACCGCTCGAATCTTGATCGTCGTCGTCAATCTCGCCCGCAAGCATGTTGCCGTCATTTCGGCTACATTCTACCTGTTCAGAAGAACTTCTGGGCAACCCAAAGTCCGGTTGACGATAGGTGTTGGCTCTCGGTCGGCCCTGGCTGTCTGAAGTGGCGGGTTGCTGACCGCGTTGCTGACTGACAAGTTCTGGATGTATTTGCGAGATCGCCGAGGCAGATTGGCGAGCAGCATTGCCAAAGTTCCGCGCAGTAGGTGTAGCGCCATGGAACAGGTCCTCGTCAAGTACAGCTGCTCTGCGTGCTGCGCTATAGCAAGACCCGTCATTCAGCACCAGATCAAGCCCGACCTTGTCGCCCGATCCATTCGAGCCATTGATGTTGGTCAAGCCGGAAGCTGAAGCTCGATGCGAATCTCGTTCAAGGGTGGAACCATGCAGAAATTGATTCGCACTGAGAGCATTCTGTCCACTGCCTCTCGCCTCAAGACCGACAGAGGAAGGAAAGATATTGTCGCCACCAAGAGTGTAGCCAGAGCTGTGCCCTGGAGCCGATTCAAAGGACACGTTGCTGTCCCAAGTATCGACGCGATGGTGGTCATCCATTCTCGAGCCAAAGATGGCAGGACTAAGGGAAGTTATGCCTGACGGGTCAATTCGAAGACTGTTGAGCTCCATCGATGCACTGAGGCCCGATCTGGCACTTTCGTCGGCAAAATTGTCTTTCCAGCCTCCTCCGGGGTAGCTCAAGGAGTACCTTCCGAAGCTGTCGAACGACGACTCTGACAGGCTAGTGGTGTTGCTTGCAGGACTGTCAAATTCCCAGCTAGAGTCCATCTTCATCGAAGGTGAGCGGAACATATTCCAAGCGACAGCAGCGGATGAGCCGCCCAAGGACCCGCTTGGTGGCAAAGGCGCATTGTTCTCGCCGGTTGGACTCTCAGCAGGCGGCAGCATCATCTCTTGCGACAACAAGCCTGGTGAGTTTCCATCAGTTCCCAGCAGTCCAAAGTTCTCGGCAGTCGAGCCAGAGCCGATAGGGACGGAGCCTGACGCTCGTCGTTCCTGGTCTCTGAAAACAATCATCTTCTCTAGCACGTCATTTGACTGGGCCAGCGCCACGACTGCTTCGCGAAGTTCTTCGTAAGGCCCGTTGAGAACGTGTCGAGAGTTGGTGGTAGCTTGTCGGTGCTCTGTGAAGTCTTCGCACTGTCTCCAACTGGTCTTGTGCTCTCCTTCCTTTCCGCCTTTGCCAGCCGAAGATCGGAACACCTCCATGAAGAAAGTAGGCGGTCGGTCAAGATCAATGACCAGATGGCCGAGGGGGACTCGGACTCCTTCTGCACGCTCAGCAATTGACGGTGTCCATGGTCCGTCAAAATAGGCGGCACGAATCGAGGTCCATGGTATTTCGAGCTTGAAGCCAATCGATTCACTAGTCAGATACCATGTCAGAGACTGGAGCCGACGGGAAAAGAAGCAGATCAGCGGGGAGACCCGCCGCCATGTCCCGATACAGAGAGCAGACGTAGCCAACGCTTTGACTGACGGAGTGCTGTCTTGAGTCTCTTTTCGAACAGCTCTACTGTCGCTGTCACAGCTCTCATCGGAGTCTCGGTCGCCAGTGCGGGTCCTTTTCTTTGAGTCGCCAGCATCGCCACGCCGGACCAGGGTCTTGACTTTGGCACGACGATTTTGAAACCATACTTGAACACTGCGCTCTGGCATCCTTAGCTTTCGTGACAATTCTTGACGGATGCGTCCGGTTGGGTTACGATTCTTGTCAAAAAACGCCTCCAAACTGCGCAATTGCTCCGGGGTGCATTTGTTACGCTTCTTCTTTCCTCTTGGACGAAATGCAGCGCTCAGCTTGCGCTTCTCGGGAGGCAAATCCGAGTCTGTGCTGTCCTCGTAGGAATCGTCGGCTGAAGTGCCATTGGATTTGTTGGCGCCTATTGAGCTATGCTCGCTGGTGTGCGAAGCGTCTTGGCGACGAAAGTCGTTGGCGAGATTCAAGGTACCGCCAAGACCGACGTGTAGGCCACTGTCGTGCTCCGTGCCAGAACAGCCTCGTTGATCACCATGGCCATACATGCCTGGATCATAGTAGGAAAAAGAAGCAGAAGGTCGCTGATTCCAAGAGTGAGACTCTGGACCCACGCTCGAGTGTGAAGGCGCGAAGCCATGCTCGTTGAGACCTTGTGGCAAGTAAAGGTGGAGCATGTTGCCGTCCGTGGTTTCCGAGACCTGACTACTACCAAAGGACGCGGGTATGGCGGATCGTCTGTCTTCGTAGATCACGGAGTTCTGCAGAGGGATGTCCATCAAGGGAGGTGAAGCTCGATAGGAAGGCGAAGACTGCCAGACTTCTGGACGGATGCGTGGCGATGTGATAGTCTGGATTGACGCCGTAGAGCTACACCGCTTTCGATTAGAAGTCGTAAGTATAGCGTTGTTTGCTTGCGCTGCCTGTATCGCTGCTGCACGTTGCGTTCTCTGCGTCATTATGAAGCAATGTCAGGGACAAGAGCGACGTCAAAGGGAGGAAAGTTTGAGGGGTAAGGTTGGAACCGGTGGCAGCAGTGGTATAAATCAAAGTCGACCAGTGAAAGCCAAGTCAGGGTTTGACAGAGGTACGAAGAAAGAGAGAAGGGACAGCACGGAGCAGTACAAGAAAAAGTAGAAGTGGGTCAGTTTCGGTTCCCTTTCGGACAACATGATACCAGCGGAGCGGACATAAGGAGGCGAGGAGGGAAGAAAAGGGAGAGAGAGCCAGCCTCCCTTTCGAGTGCTGTGAAGCTCGAGGGAACAATGGAAACTTCCGCGACACTAGGAAGAGGCTGCACACTGCGATGCGTTGCTCCAGAGAACAAAAAGAGGGGCGCTGCACAGTGGTGTGGGAAAGAGATCGTAGAGAGATGCCACGCTATCAGCTGCGTGTCACACCCCACTAACCGTTTGAGCCGAGACCCCTCCCACCAACGGGCCTCTGAAAAAGGCTGAGTACGATGCAACACGTACGCCGTGAGATGCACGGATGTCGGTCCGACCGAGTGGAGGGCCTGAAGCTCGGAGATGCTATGATGCAGTGCCAGAGCTTGATCCAAAGGTACGGATGCATAGTTGCAGAGGACAAGCTCAAACAACTAGGTATACTGTACGTGGCCAGTGGGACAAGACTAGCATTGAGCGTGGGACTCTACGGTCTTTACGGCAAAGGTGCAAGACACTTTCCGAAGCGCTACGGGCAGACTCAGCAGGAGTTGCGAGCTTGCCCCACCGTTCTGCTGGCAGTCTTTCCGTGAGAGCGCGAGATGAAAGCCTGACGGCCGTCATTCAAAAGGCCGTGTTGGGGCAGATTTGCAACAGGCTTGCTTCATACCGGATGCCGTGGCCCAAATTGCCACGCGGGAAAGGAAACAAAGTTCCCAACCTTGTGGACAAGCCCACACGACTGTATAGCGATCAAATGCGGCATGCCACGCCAGATGCACCTCGCGTCAAGAAGGTTCTTACCTGGGTAAAGCTAGGTCAACAGAGTTCGCGACCGTCGGCGGACTTTGCGTTTGGTTGACGACACGACCGTCACAAGCAGATGTGCGAGCGGAACAGGAACGAAGCAGAAGTCTCTTTCAGGAGAAGCGAGTTTTATCGTGGCTATGGAGAGTCCAACAGCTCGCAGCTCCAATCTGTCGCTTTGACAGCACTCCAGATGCCGATTCAGAGGAACGGTGGTGTGGCGGTTCCGACTAGCATCTGCAAAGCAGGTTCGTGCGGATCGGCGCCAACAATAGGCTGCAGAGCCCGTTTACGATATCCTGTGCGGGTATAGCAAGACATTTTGATGAAGTGACTTGTCCTTTCTCGTCCGGTCAACGCCTTGGTCGATGAAGGTGGGCGCTAAGGCAGACGGAATGGTTGCCCTACGGGGGTCCGACCGTTCGATTGCATATGTGTAGCTGCCATGAGCTCAGTGGGCTCAATAGACAGATATGCAGCCGGAAAAGGCCCCGGATAGTGGTACAGATCGTTGCTGCAGAAGGTTCTTCGCGGGAACAAGGAGATCAGGGCTTATCCGCCTCCTTTTCGACAGCAACCCCGTGCGTCGCAAAGTTTTGTCAAAACTGATCGACGTGAGCCGCGCCCGGACCTCAACGCAGCCTAGAATTCTGCAGCTATTCATGTAGCGGATCTGACATCAAAGATATGCGTGTGAGCTACAGTCAAAAGGCTCATCGACAGCGTGACGTCTGAGCAAGCATAGAAGTGCTGAACCGAGCAATCAGTTTGACCGCTCTTTCTAGAACTGTACCGAGGCATGTCGCTGATCCATGTCTCCAGACATGCGCACAGTCCTGCTTGTCGTAAGTATCGAGCACCGTACAGATGCTCAGTCGAGCACCTCGATGGGTGCTTCACTGCGGGCGCAGGCTGACAGGCCCGTCTGTCATGGACATGTCAGTCCTCTTCCGGACCGGCGAGCCGGTATGGCGAAAGTTGCTCACTTTGGCGTGGCGCGAAATTCGAAATTCGAAAATTAGACGAATTGTTAGGCCATTTTGGCCTCCACTCACACTCACGACTGTGACTACGTGACTGTATATGACTGTGAGAGCATGACGTTCACATTGCCGACGGCTGCCGCGCAAGATTGCCGGCTGGAAGATACTCAATGGCCCTCATGCGGATCACTGCGTTTGCCTTTAAGTTTGTAGCCGCGAAAGATTGCCGTGCAGTGAAGCAGAAGAGAAATAGCAGGGATCTCTACCTTCCGCTTACTGTAGACTCGTAGCCTCAATGGGTCCTGTGATAGCGCACGAGGGGGGGAAACTGGCCAACTCCACTTTTTGGACGTGAGTCGAATTGAAATGACGATTACTCGGACTTAAATTTAAGCAGATCTTTATCTCGGTCATCGATGATGAGCCGTGCGTTCGAGAAGAAGTTACCGAAATACAATCACCGCCATCTTTCTTACTCCCATCCACATCTCTTCGTGCATTCTCTTGGAAGTCTAGCAGAACCTCAAGACGACCTTCAACTGCACTCCGACGTCGACCAATACGTGAAACATGCCCGGCTCATCAAGCGCAGTCGCGTTCGAGAATGAGACCATCATCGTAGGTGAGTAATCACATGGATCTCACCTCTTCAACTCCCCTAAACTCATCTCACCGTCTTTGCTTGTGCAGTGCTTGGAGCTTCCGGTGATCTGGCCAAGAAGAAGGTAAGAGATTATGACGACGCGCACTTCACAAATGCACTACTGACCATCTAAATTGTCTCCAGACGTTCCCGGCTCTCTTCAATCTCTTCAGACTCGGACTCTTGCCCAAGTCCACCCACATCGTCGGCTATGCTCGAACTAAGATGGACAAGGACACCTTTCAGGAAAAGATCACTGGCCATTTGAAGAACGTTGACGACGACGAAGGCAAGAAGGCCCAGTCCGGGTTTCTCGAGATCTGCCAGTATATTTCCGGCCAGTACGATGAAGACGAATCTTTCCAGAAGCTCAACGAAGAGCTCAACAACATTGAGAGCGGCATGAAGGGCGACAAACCCAGCCGTCTTTTTTACATGGCACTTCCGCCCAATGTGTTCACCGTCGTCGCAAAGGGCCTCAAGAAGAACTGCTACTCTGACAAGGGCCACAATCGAATTGTCATCGAAAAGCCGTTCGGCAAAGATTTGGAAAGCAGTCGTGAGATGATTGGTGCCCTTAAAGGTCTCTGGAAGGAGGAGGAGACATTCCGCATTGACCACTACCTCGGGAAGGAAATGGTCAAGAACCTTCTCATCATGCGATTCGGAAACCCCTTCTTTGACGCTGGTCTGAACAATAAGCTGGTGGACAATGTGCAAATCACGTTCAAAGAGCCTTTCGGCACCGAAGGCCGTGGCGGCTACTTTGACGAATTCGGAATCATCCGTGACATCCAGCAGAATCACCTGTCACAGGTCTTGTCCTTGCTCGCAATGGAGAGGCCAAAATCCTTCTCTGCAGAGGACATCCGCGACGAGAAAGTCAAAGTGCTCAAATCGGTTCCTTCCATTGAGCTGAAGGACGTCTTGATTGGCCAGTATTCAGCGGCTAACGGCAAGCCAGGTTACAAAGATGATGACACGGTTCCCAAAGACAGCAACTGTCCTACATTCGCGGCATTGGCTTTGTATGTCAACAACGAGCGCTGGAAGGGTGTCCCGTTCATCCTCAAGGCAGGCAAGGCCCTTGACGAGGCCAAAGTCGAAATCCGTGTCCAATTCAAGGACACGCCTCAAGGCTTGTTTGACAACATTCCACGCAACGAGCTGGTAATCCGCATTCAGCCTGACGAAGCGGTCTACATCAAGATGAACTCCAAGAAGCCTGGTCTTGAGATGGCTACGCTTCCTGCCGATCTTGACCTGACGTACAAGGACCGATTCTCGGAAGTGCGCATCCCAGAAGCGTACGAAGCTCTCATCCTTGACGCGCTCAAAGGGGACCACTCCAACTTTGTGCGAGACGATGAGCTGGACGTATCGTGGGCCATATTCACCCCCCTTCTGCACGCTATCGATGCCGGCAAAATCAAGAACGAACCCTACGATTACGGGAGCCGTGGTCCAGCCAGTCTCAACAAATTCATTGCCAAGTATGGTTACAAGCGCGACAATGAGTCGTACGAATGGCCCACCACTAACGTCAAGAACGTTCAGGGTAAGATGTAAGAGACCATGCTAGCCCATAACTTTCGCCACCTGTCCAAATATGTTAGCGCTGTAATCAATATGATGATTGTATGCAGGCGGTTGCGAATTCTGTGCTGAGTCAAGCATGGATTCTCCACATTTCAATATTTCAACAAGTATCCGGATCTCGGTTTTCGCTTGTCGGTAAGCCGCCCAACTGCGCCAAACGTCTTCTCTGCCTTGCATCGCAACACACGCTGGTGGTGCTAGGAGCGCCAACGGCCAATGCGAGTGGATGAAAGCATCGCCACATGTTAGTAGACGGAGGAGACCCAAAAAGCTGAAGGACAACAGACCCGAGCTAGAGCCCGAAGAGGTGCTCGACGTCCACAGCATTAACGACAGCAGTCCGGAGCCGGACGACAGCCATCACCGTGCCTTCACCAACCAATCTTCATCCAGCACAAGCAATCCATCCAGGATTGGAAATATGCCGGCTCACCCTACTGTGCCTGGAAGGGGCACAGTGCTCTCAGCCGCAAAACGAAATAGGCCCAAAGCAGAAGATATCATTGAACTCTCCACAGATGGATCCGTCGGCAATGAGGACGCAGACATGCTCGAGTTCGAAGACGTCGAAGTGGGAGGACCTGATGGAGAAGATGAAGACTTAGACATGGAAAACGTCGATCTGGTCGATACCCCCGGAGACTCGTCTGCACAGAATCTGGAAGACATCTACGCCGCCGCGTACCATGAGGCACAATCTAGAGCTGTGGACGGTGATCAAGGAGACGAAGGCGACGAAGGGGATGCCTTGGAAGCACCAGCCACCGTACCAATATTCAAAGACGGTAAAGGACAGCACAAAGGAGTTGAGATCTCAATGGATAGTCGAAGCAAGAAGCAAGAGTCTGATGCATCGAAGAAAAAATCCAGCAACATCCTCACGCCTCGAGACCGACAGAACCGCATACATACACACAAACTATATGTCTTGTCTGTCCTGGCTCATACACGAGTGCGAAACAAGTGGTGCAACGACCAGAGTCTACGTGACCATCTGGCAGATTCCATGCCCGAGCACATGTATACCAGGCTCCGTACTATCCATCCTAAAAAGGTTCCCGAGCAGAGGGAAAGGATCCGCATGTTTGAAAGCTTTCTTTCCGAGCTTGTACGGTGGTGGGCTGCTCGCTTCAAATTAGATCCTGACATGACTGCCAAATCTGCGTTACGGCAGCCTGACCAAGATATTGCCACCGGCGTTCTTTCGGGCGCGGGTGTTCGTGTCGATGGCTGGCTCGTCGAATCTGCCGCTCAAAGAGAAGATAGGCACAAACGAGAACGTCGAGAGACTGTCAAGCGCCAGAAGGCTAGAGAGGCAGCGAAACAGTCATCGGTCAAGGGCAAAAGCAGAGCAAAAGCAGGTTCCAGTGCCGGGGGTGCTTCCTCAAACGCAAACGATGAGGAGGCATTGCTCACGGAGACTTCTGCAAAAACTATGGAAATTACAATTTTTGCCCCAGGTCCAGCAATACGTCCGGTCTACCTACGACTGTTGCCGCCAGCTGAAAAAATTGGTTCAGCCGCGGATCTTTTGCAACGCGCTATTGCCCTCCGTGGCTCCAGAGAAACGAGCGCGCAGCTCTTTTGTGCCTTATGTCGGTCTTTGGGTATCCCTGCCAGGCTGGTCGTCAGTCCCCAGCCGATGCCGTGGAGCGTAGGCGCAAGCAAGCTCGCCAACACCGCTCAACCAGGTAGTCAGGCAGAGAAGAAGGTCAATCAGCTGCGTGCAAAGATCACTGCAGGCACGCCCAAATTCGCCTCTAAGCCTCTCGACGAGTTCACTTCCGATGACGAATATGACAGTCAAGCGACAGTAAACTCGCGGAGTTCGCAACGCGCTGTCAGTGTCCGTTCTACGAACAGCTCAGATGCCTATCACAGTGGTGTGGAAGAGGCCGAGACCCCGGCAGGTGCGAAAGCCAAAAATGGTACAAATCTGGCCAAAAAAGCCGTGCTTGGCGCTACTGCTTCTAAAACACGAAAGACGCCATCAAAGACCAGCACGAAACCAAAGCAGAGTGTTGGCAAAAAAACTGCGCCCATCGACTTGGACGATACCCAGTCTGACACCTCGGCTGCCTCAACCAAACTGGAAAAGACAAAGAAAGGGACAACCAACGCTGAAGCAATTGAGATTGACGCAGACGCGGAAGAAGACGCTGATGATGGTGACTACCGACCGGACAAATGGAAGGGTCTCAAAACCCCTCTCAAGGTGCAACATACCGTCAAGTTGCGACCGTTCCGCCCGAAACAGCTCAAGTCTTCCGAGGTTGCTGCCCTGGACGATGACGTGGCTCCCCCGGTAGACCTGCAAGCGCCACCAACAATGTGGGTCGAAGTCTTTTCGAAACCATATCAAAAATGGATTACCGTCGATCCTGTTCGAGCCCTTGTGCGTCCATCCGGCAATCGGTACATGGAGCCCGCGACCTCGGACAGGCAGAACAAATTCATCTACGTCGTTGGTTTCGAAGAAGATGGTTATGCCCGCGATGTCACCGCGCGCTACACCAAAACGTTAAATTCCAGGGTCTCGCGTTTGCGCCCGCCCACACGAGCTAAAGGCGAACAGGATTGGTGGAGTAAAGTGGCTCAAGCCTTACATCGGCCTCAAAAGCTTGACAGAGATGCAATGGAAGACGCAGAATTGCAAGATCACAGTTCCAGGGAGCCACTGCCTACTTCTATGGCAGGGTTCAAGGATCACCCCATCTATTTTATCGAAAAGAACCTCAAGCGAGACGAGGTCATCTTCCCTCGGCGTCAGATAGCCACGTTTCAAGGTACGCCAGTGTTTCCAAAGTCGGATGTTTTGACGTTGCGCTCAGCTCGACAATGGTTCAACGAGGGAAAAGTAGTCAAGGACGACGAGGTAGCCCTGAAGTTTGTCAAATCGCGCGGGTACACATTGGCCAATAAGCGCGCAGAAGAGCAAGCTCGATCAGAAGGTCGCGAGGTTGCACAAGAGGGCCTATATGCCGATTTTCAGACAAAGCTGTATGTGCCCCCGCCCGTTGGCCCAGATGGGCATATCCCGACCAATGCTTTCGGAAACATCGATCTGTTCGTCCCTACCATGCTTCCCGCGGGAGCAGTGCATCTACCGTTCTCCGGTGTTGCTAAGGTGGCCAAGAAACTCGGTGTGCCTTTCGCTGAGGCCATCACCGGTTTTGAATTCCGCAAACAGCGCGGTATGCCCAAGATCACCGGGATCGTTGTTGCAGCAGACAGCGGCGAGCTTGTCGAGCAAGCCTTCTGGCAGCAAGAGCAAGAAGACGCTCTAAAGCAACAGAACAAAAAGATGGACAGAGCCATGAAAAATTGGCGCAAGCTCATCAACGCTTTGCGCATCGCCAAAAGGGTGCAAGAACAGTATCGCGACAAGATCAATGACGTCGATGAGACCTCGCTGGAGAAGGCGGATCCCAAGACCATTGCTGCTGGGTCCAAAAGCAAGTATTTCTCGCCCAGCAAAGTGCCAGACATGGAAGAGGTGGCAGACCCTCGTGCGAGGCACAAGAATGGCGGTCCAGGGTCCTCACCTCAGCTGAGTAACGTTGAGTCTCCGACGTCGGTAAGCAGTCCAGCCTCTGGCGTCAAGAGAAAGATCATCTCGATGGCGCAGCTGGCATCAAACACGCTCGACGATTCCGGAGATGACGCGCACTCGAATTCAGTCTCTGACATCGACGACGCTCCGCCACCTGCAAAAAAGAGTCGCGTTCCGGGACCAAGTGAGGAGCCTGCCAGAGTGTCGAGACCAAGTCGTCGTAAATCGGGCGCCAATACGCAGCAGGAGCCTAGCCCAAGCCCAAGAAGAACAAGCGGACGTACAAGCACGCGTCTCAGCTCCAGCAAGCGATACGCCGAAGATTCGGATACAGAGGGGGAAGGAGAAGAGCCCCAACTCGACGAGCAAGTCAACGGCAGACCTCGTAGGCGTATCAACGTCAGTCTCAAACGCCGTTGATCATTTGTAGCACATATATGCACACAGTCAAATGGACAAGACAAGGAATCATTCTGTGACAAGAGTGAACGAGTGGTAGTAAATGTGTTATAGCCAAGGACTCCACGTTGGGTCCTGCAGGGCGAGTTTACTCGGGTTGCTGGCTGAATTGATGAGATCAAGGACAACGCTGCTGACGGGAGTCGTGCCTGATGAGCCAGATCCTGGAGCGCCTGCAGCGCCAGGGGCACCGGGGCCAGCAGCCGAAGCGGCTGTTCGATCTAGCTCGTGTCGGCAAGAGATGAGCTTTGCGCGCTTGACAATCTCGAGCACGTTGGTGAGGACGACTTCTTTCGGTGCTTCGGTGGGAAGTGATGCCGGTGCTCCGCCCTGCTGCTGAGCTGCTTGCCGTTGCGCCCCCTGAAGCCAGACGTTGAGCTCGTCGCGAACAAAGATGCCCAGGTACTCTTCCAAATTTCTCTCGGGCTCCGTCAGCGTCCTGCCAAGTGCCATGAGCGAAGACGTCAACACGCCCTCGATGCCGATAGGTCCGATAAAGTGTTGCAGATTCGGACTGAGACGGAATGGCGTTGGGTCTGTCGATTTGAACTGCGGAGCCGCAGGGTTGAATGTCGGCACGACGTCTGACATGGCAATCTGTCCACTGTTACGCGAGATGTGAATGCGATTAGGAAGACGATTCGAGATGAACAGGCAGTATGTGACAAAGGACGTAGCGGCCACCTGCAGCGTGAACTGCTTGCGCAGCAGGTACAAGTCGGAAGGCGTAGCTGCTGATCTTGTCAGATACCTGGTCAGAACGTTGTCGGGCACGTATTTCGTCGAAATCTCCTCCATTAAATCCATGCGCAGGTTCGTAAAGTCGACGTTGCCTCGCGTAGTAGGGGCGCCGGGGACGGACAGTGCTTGGTTCGAAGACAATTGTCCGCCATCCCATGTGCTCCTCATCTTTTCGACCCACGCAATGACGGGATCGTCCTTGCCGATGCCCAGCTCTTCACAGTGCTTTTCGTAGACATCTTGCAGACTGACAAAGCCGGCATCGTGGTCGATCAGGCGGACCTGTGGTGCGAGGGGAAGCGCTGTAGGTACGTGGAACGTCAAGCCTCGCTTTCGCGTCTCCTTACGCCTTTCGAGAATGCGGTTGAAGAATCTCAATAGCTGGAAGATTCTCTCCTCGCGTCTGCAGTAACGGCCCGATGGCAATTGAACAGCAAAGGCGTGAGACGTGCCTTTGTTGGACAAGATCGTCAATCTTCGTGTGCACATGCCCGAGCTACGAATCATCTCGAAGACAGGCATGAAGCGGGATATCTTGACAAAGTCGGAGTTATTGTCCTCCAGCTTGAGATACTGGCCGGGCACTTCGACTTCGTCAAACTTCTGGTGCTGGAACTCGACCAAGTAGTGGGAGCAGTGCTCTAGGTGCTGCTTGCTCGGACGTCGATCTAAAGAGGTTTCGTACCTGTCCCTCCATCTCTGCAGCTTGGAGACATAGTCACGCAGCGTCGGCTTCGATTTGACGAAATCTTCTTCGAAAGAGTTCTTCAATGGACCAGGAGGCAGATTTTCGGCGAATCGAATGACATTCGCCTGAGATGAGGCAGGGAGAGCACCATTGTCGTTCGGCGAGACAGCACGTTGTATGTACTGCTGAAGAGCGTCATTGAGCAGCGCATTGGTCAAACGGTAGATGTCTTCCTCGTTGGTCGGCTTGAAGCGTTGCTGGATTTGCTCCGCAATGTTCTCCATTGTCAGAGTCAACAAGGGGAACGCTGTCTTGAGAATGTTGAGGATTTCATCGACATAGTCCCATGGCTGTCGAGGCATCGCGAGAGCCGGAGGGCCTGCCTGGCCTTGGCCTTGTTGAGAATTTGCAGCATTGGCAGTGTCAGATTTGCCTGTCTCCCCTGCGCCAGTATTCGGCTCCGGCTTTGTTGGGCTCGATGAAGGTTGCGAGCCAGGAGCCGAAGTGGCTGTAGGAGTCTTGGCGTCGCTTGCATTTGCCGCAGAAGCACTGCCATTGACGCCAGCTGCAGAACCATTGCTTGCACCAGCGTTGGCAGCGCTGGGCTGCGGTGCAGTCTGGCCCTGAGCCGCCGTGGCAGCCTGCTGCTGACGAGCTTGCTGCTGAGCAGCGCGTTGAGCTGCCATGAGAGTCTGTCGTCGGACAGCAACAAAGTCTTCCTTGGTCGTTCGCAGGTAGAAGTATAGCGATTGAGGAAATGTCTTGGCGATTGACATGAGCATCTTTCTGGCGAAGCGCGCCTCCTTGTGACTGAGAGACTGAAGAAGCTGAGGAATAAAGGTAATCCAGTACCAGATCGGTGCATCTCCTTTGAAGCCCTCAAAGGCCTGCCAGACGGTACCTTTGGAGTCATCGCACGACAGAAGCCACAAGACGCGAATGAGCACCTTGCGCACTTTAGCATTCTTGTAAAGGCCTGCGGCTTGGAGGTAGCAACTGACGGCATTGCCTGCAGCTGCAAGCTCAAGCGGTCGATCGCGGAAAAGGCGGTCATTGTAGCGTCCCCACTCAGTCCAAGCCTTGGCGAGGTTTAGGTCCATCTGAATGGCTGTTGCAAATGCGTGATTGGCCTCGTCGTTCAAGCCAAGGCGTGCCATGAACATGCCTTTGAGCGTGAAGAACTCGGCCTTCTGCGGCGCGGCGAAGAACATCAGATTTGTGTTGTTGATCACATCTAGACCTTGAGTCAGCTCGTTCGGGTTCTGGAAGTGACACTTGGCCTGCTCTCGCAGCTTCAAGAAAGCTTCTTGGATCTCGATGTTGGGCAGAGTGTAGATCTTGGTGAGCGAAGAAATGCACACGTCATTGAGGTAGTGCTTTCTGGCAACATGCGCAAAGCGGTTGATGATCCAAGCCGTCTCGTGATAGCCTCGATAAGCGTATGAATTAGTCGATGCATTTTGTCCGTCCCTCTGCTGAATCACGGGGACCAGTGGCAAGTACGCCTTGTTGATCGCACCAAACACATGCTGTCGCCAAGCCACAAGGTCCGACCACGCATTAATGTCATCCCAGAGATTGGGTAGACGCTCTCGCCACGTTTGCATTTGTGCCTTGAGCTCAGCAGACCGCTGATCAAGATTCGTGGCGTTCGTGTGAGCAAGACTGGCAAAGATCGTGCTTGCCTCTTGCAGTTCGACGAACTGCTGGAAGATTTGGAGAAGGGGGACATGTGCAATGGTGACAGTGTCAGGCAGCGAGTGCCATTTCTTGAGCGTCAGCTGAATTGCTTCATCGCAGATACGTCCAAACTCGGCAGGCTTGTCCTGTCCAGCCTGAGATTTAAGCAGTGCCATGTATGCTTCAAACACTCGACGGCGCGGTGTCGCGGAGGCAGACAAGCTTTCCAGTGCTTGTTCAAGCGTTTCGCGTTCCGCTGTCCAGTCGTATAGTCTCCAAGCACATTCGAGCAGTAGATCGTTGTCGCCCTCGAGCTTGGCGAGATCCGTGAGCAGATCCCATTGTTGAAGCTTTTGCGCGCAGAACACCCACTGATCTTCCCACAGGTGATATTCGGCCTCGGTAAAATTCAGAACACCAGAGCGAGCTTTGACTTGAGCGTTCTCGTACTGAACTTGCGCTTGGTTCCACATGCCAATCTGCTCGAATGAGATCGCGCTGTTGGTCTCGGCGTACACGCAACGCCTTCGCCACAGACCATAGAACATGTCTTCCTCCGACAGCTCCGCAAACAGCTCCGTCAGAGCGTCTTGACCAGCTTCTCGAATGGCATCATCTTGGCGTGGCAAAGATCGCAGGAGATTTTGCAAGAGCTCAATCGAAATATGCCAAGCGTTGAAGCTCTTTCCAAGATACTTGACAACGTGAGGAGGCAATTCCAGTTGCGGCTTGCAAGAGAGGGCGCCTTCTAACAGTGTCTGGACAACATTTGGACGCTTTCCGACCTGTTTGAGGTTGTATTCGCGCGTCAGCACGCCAATGAGGGCGCGTGTGATATCGTCATGATCTTTCTTGCTGATAGCTCTCCACGCTGCAGAGAAGAATGAAACCCATAGTTGATGGGACACATTGTTGTCTGTATGCAGCAGCGCCCGCACGGATGTAAGCAAGTCACCAACCTGCAGATTTTTGAGGGTCGGCACAAAGACGCTGCCGTTTCTGCCGAGCTGTGAAGAGTTTGGCGGCAACAGAGGCCTGTTGAAGTCGATTGTGCCCAGCATCAAATCGAGAACTTGGTTGAGCCAGTAAGTGTCGGCCAGATAGTCCCAGCTTTGATGACCGAGGAGGTACTGCATGCGTCCCGCCAAGCCCCGCACAAGAGTTCGGTCGAAGATGTCAACGAATTTCTGGCGGACTTGTGGATTCTTGTGCCTACATCCAAGCAAGAAAGCGTTTTCGAGCCGGACAGTCAGCTCGGTTCGAGCAAATGCAGGCGTCGTATAGATGGCGTGAATCAAGTCGAGGTAGTCACGCAGAAGTGAGTCATTGTCCCGATTCTCGAACGACATCATCTTGAGCAAGATACCAGCTTTTTCCTTGACGGTAGGGAAAGACTCGCGCTGTTCCAGGATCCACTTGGACATGGTGGATAGCAGGAAGCGACACAATTCGAGAGACGAAGAGCGCTCAACGAGCTGAACCAGGGCAGACAAGAACCATCGTCGCTGATCGTGAAGGTTCGAGATTCGGCGCTTAAGCAGTTCCAAAACGAGCATCAGCAGCTTCAGATTCGGGTCATTAGGTGGAATTGGCGTCGGTGCAGCGAGATGTTCTTTCGTCAATTTGCTAAGCGCTTTGCTGAGGGCGGGCAGATGACCGTCAATCTTTTCCGGCTTGCTCTGGCTCCAGGCTTCCAGCATCGTGAAGACGCTGAAGAGATGCTGACTCTGTTTCAGCCCGTCCGCAATCAGGTTTTCTGCAAACGTTCGGAAAGCACCAAGCTCGTCAGATGGATCCGACTCTTTGGCAGCACCGTCTTTGCCTTCCTTTTCGTCAGTGTTACCGTCCGCGTTATCGTCCATGTCGGCATCACCATCGGCGTCTTTCTCCGCCGGAGCGTCAGGGATGACCTGGAAGATTCGCTCTAGCACTGGCTTTTGAGCTTCGGCCAAAGCCATGTCGTCAGTCGATGCACTCTTCTCCAAAAGCTTCTGCAGCTGTGGAACGTGAGGCACAATGTAGGCATCTGACTTGTCCTGGATCACGATTTGCAAGGTGCGAAGGGCGTTGCAGATGACCGGTGTGTTCTGCTCGTTGATCTCGGTATGAATCAAGGGACGTTGGAAGATAGACAAACGGACCTGCACGTCAGACCAATATGGCGCCTTGAGAATCTCGGTGAGCAAATCAGCGGCTTTGGACACAATGCCACCTTTCGAGATGGGCTCCATCGACAAAGACACGAAGCGGACCAAGAAGCCGACGGTCATTTCACGCAGACTCATTGGCATGAGATACTCGTGGTCGGCAGGAGAGAGCGCAAGGGAGGTAGCCGAAGTGGCCTGCGTGGTTGAAGCAACAGCCGCGCTCTTTGCACTGGTAGCAGGAGCAGGTGAGGAGGAATTGCCCGACTCGTCGATTCGGACCTTTTTGATCGTAATTGCTTCATCTGTGCCACCCGAAGCACGCTTTCCAGTAGCCTTCTTGCCACCTTCACCGTCAGTCTCTGTGGTAGCATCGGAAGGCTTTTCCCGCGACTCAACGTATTCTTGTCGTCGCTTCTCCCACTTTCGTAAGAGGTCAACGAGGTCGACAGCGAGCATGCGAGACTCGACATTCACGTTGGCGACCAAGCCGAGCTTAGTCAGGTTGCTGACGATGTGAGGCATGAACATCTCGCGACTGCTGTAGAAGAGGTCTGCATGCCGAACGAGCAGGCTCAGAATTGCAAAAAGCTGGCTGACGTTATGGCCTTCGTCAATGAGCTGTCGCTTGGTCCACTTAGCCCATTGTGGCGCCTGTCCAGGCTCGCTCGCACCGGCCCGCTTAGGCAAGGCAGGAACCAGAATGTCAAGAGCCTTCTTGACCATGCCGCGACCTTCGGACTGATGGGCCCGCAGAAGCCCAAAGTAAACCTGACCGACGATCTTGATCGGGCTTTCGAAGACTTCGAGGAAACGTGCAATGAAAATGTACGCTACGTTTTTCACGGTGACATCTTCGGCAGTCAAATTTGCCCACCCGAACTTGATTGTGTCCTTTTTCAGTTGTCCGTGCGGTGCGAGATGATCCGAGCAGTGCTCAAGAATCATCGTCGACATATGCAGAAGCTCGATGCGCAGACCGTCGTCAGAGCAGAGCTCATTAGCCTTCGGAGTCTGGAATGGCTTCCACATTCGATTGACGATTTCGTTGACCAGCTCGGCGTCGATCACTTCAGCTTTAACACTGCCAACTTGGGCTGCTGATGCAGCTTTGTCGCTTTCGTCAGATGCAGAAGCATTGTCACTAGCTTTGCTCTTTTCGGATTCGCTTTTGCGCCTGGCTCCTTTAGCGTCTTTCTTGCTATCAGATCCGTCCGTTTGAGCGTCGGTGCCTGCGTCTTCCATTGCTTCATCGTCTTTGCTTTCACCGGCAGACTGGCCCTTTGCGTTCTTTGCAGCAGTCTCGACATTCACTGCTACTGGCTCGGATTGCGGTCCGTACGAAGCAAGCAGCATAGGATTGATGATGATCCTCAGAGCATATGTCTTGAGCTCTTGACTAGCGTCCTTGTCCTCGAACAAGGTTAAGAAACGAGCAAAAATCTGCTTTTTGAAGTCAATACTCGCTCCTACGCAGAGATTGTCATAGACGAAGCGAGTCACGAAAGTCAAGTCGAAAGCAACCTTGTATGTATACGCGTCAAGGATCGCAATGTATGCCTCAACATGAGGTTCTTCTCTGAGGTACGAGAGGAACAGCTCCAACAGCTGCTTGCTTTCGTGAATGTTGCGGATGATAGGTGTGACTGGTGTGGCAGGCGTAGCTGCATTCGCCGTCGTCGTGACGGCGGTAGATGTGGATTCGCTTGCAGTGTCAGTCTTTGCGTCGGCTTCTGCACGACGCCGCGCGCTACTGTTCGGTGTCTGCCAGAGTGCAATCAGCTTCTCAAAGATGTCCTTGTTGGTTACAAGCCACTTAGGATCGCGCTTCACCAGTTGTTGGACAATGCCGAGGCCAGCTTCGACTTGTGCAGCAGTAGCGTCGTTGGTGAAAAGTGGGTATAGGAACTTTTCTCGTCCTGCAGTCACTTGTGATCGCAATTCTGGCCCATCATCCGAAGCCAGAGACAACTCGACGACCCGAAGGAATTTGGGGTTGCTCAACTTGTCACCTTCGAAAAAGTAGGTGATAGCCTTCTCAGCGAACCGGTTCAAGAAGAGCGTCAAGGGCTTGGTGAAGGGCGTGGGTCCAGATCGTCGCAACTGCGACTCGATCTCTGCAACGACTGTCGTCAAACGAGGCAGGAACTGGAAGGACGCTTCAGGCAGCAAGCGGAACACATTGACGATGGCAACCAAAGTCTTGATCTGTTCGTTGTCTCGTAACGATCCAGCAGCTGCACGGAGCAAGATTCCTGGCTCGGCTAGACTCGTCAAATGGTCCAGCAATTTGGTTCCGATCTCAACCTTAAAGTAATTGGTAAGCAGCTGCAAAAGTCGCGCGAGACCTTCCAGACCAGATGCAGTCAGACGGTTTCTGTCGGCGAGCGTCATCAAGATAGGGCGCAGACCGCTCTGCAGTAAGTCCTTGGGTAGCTTGCTCTGCTGGCTCAAGACTGTCTTGAGCGATTCATACGCCACCTGAACGACTTCTTCGCTCTTGGAGTAGAGGCTTTTGAAGTAAACCGAGATGATCTTCATGCGCATCTGGGTGTGCTTCGTCGATAAGAAGTCGCCACATGCCATAGCAGACGACAGCAAGCGAATCGCAACAACGCGTAGCTTCGTGACCGCAATCATGTTCTTGTACAATGATGTTCTGCCAACCAGGGCTTGGTCATCCGCGTCGGCCAAGGCCAGAGCTTCTGTCAGAACACGGTAAAGCTCCTCGTTGAACTCGGGCAAAGGTGGTGACAAATTTAGCGCAAACGTGATGGCATCAATGTGACCAATTTGCATACCGAACGGAAGCGCGCGGAGCGGCTTGGTGAAAATAGGTTGCAGAAGCCGATCCTTTTGCGGAGTCAGAAGCTCGGTAACTGTACAGTTTCGAAGCTCAGAGAGCAGCTTGAACGAGGTTTGCGTTGTCGTACGCACGGTTGCGTTCGAGCTAGAAAGTTCGGGGACCAGGATACCGATCAAGTAGGTCAAATGACTCGGACGATCCGGAACTGGTGGCTCAGGTTTGCCGTCCGCGCTTGGAATCTTGACCGTATAGGCCTGGCGAATGACTTGGAGTAACGTCTCGCTGACTTCGTCGATATTACCCGGTGGGTCATTTGGCATGTCCTTGAGCATGAACAATAGCGCTCGAACGATCTCGAGCTGATGATCCCGCACCCAAACCTGGCCCAAATCTGCTTGACGCACCAGCATATCAACGCCGAGCCAGCCACCAGTCTTGCGCTGCCAGAGCTGTTCATAGCACTGCGAACAGAATTTGCTCGCAAACGAATGCATGACAATGTGTCCTAAATCAGGACGCGTCGCCGGGACCTTTTCGCACGTTGACAAGAATTCTCGGATGATCTGCAGCTGCAACTCAATGAGTGGGGCAGGGTCGTTTCCGGCTTCGTTGAGTGCCAGAGCATTGGTGAGACCCTCAAGAAGCGACGTAGTCATCGGCCACAAGTGTCGACTCGAGCCACCACCAGTGGAAGGCATGTCGCGTTTGATCTCGGCATGGAAGACGTGCTTGCAGATGCCAAACAGGAATTGTGTTGCCTCGTCACGAAGGTCTTCAGCACGTGTTGCGTCAAAGAGGCCTTTGATCAGACGTCCAAAGATGGTCTCTCGATCCGTGTCCATCAGTGTTCCGTCTAGAAAGAGAGCGGCGGTGTGACGCAGCAGTTCAAATGCATGCTTGCGGTAGTAAGGATCACTACGTCGGATGTTGGCCAATGCAAGCTCTGTGATCGGGGTCAAGGTCATTGATTGTGTCTTGCCATCGAAGTGGATCGGAAAGGTAGGCGTCTTGTGAGAATTGTAGTTGAGACGCGGCGCATTCTGCAGAAGTTTACGATTCCGTCCGCCCATTTTGCCCAAGATACGCATAGTGGTGTGCGAATGCTGATGGTTGTGCGGCAATGGTTGAAGGTGGCGCCATAGTGCAGCCATGATGTCTTGCGCATACGGTGCCATGATCGGATCCAAGAACTCTTGGGTTAGGTTGTCGATGCAAAGCTCAAGTGTACGCAGACCCTGGCTGACGAGTTCGGTGGACGATTGCAAAGCGAGCACGAGTGGCTTCATCAGATAGCCGAGGTACGGCAACAGCACGCTGAGTCGCACGGGGACCGTCAAGCAGAGATCCACGAAAACTTCTCGGCGACTTGGCTCCGCAGCATTGAGCAAAGCGTTGAGGTTCTCCAGCAAGACAGGCAACAATGGCAACACATCCTTGTACAGCAATTCGAAGCGGCCACCTCCTATGCTACGGAAAAGCGCTCGTAGCAACAAGAAATAATTGGTAGGTTCAGCAGCCTTACTCGCAAGCTTCATGGACTCCATGATGAGATGGCTGAGGTGAGGCTGAAGCACCACTTCGTTTTCCTCTGGGAAGATGGTCACGGCCATGAAGGCCATCTTGAAGAGCCTCAGGCTGATTGAGGCATGCTTCTTGTCTGAGCGACCGAGTTCCTCTAGTCGGTCCACAAGGAAGCGCAGCAAGATGCCGACGAATCGTTTCGAGACTGCATCATTGCTGAGTAGGTTTTGCGGAATACCAAGCAACGTGGGTGCATTGAGCATCTCTTCAAAGAGGAATGGCATGTGCGTCGTGAAGACCTCGTGGAAGATTTGCGGCTCGAGATCAATAAAGACGGTGGTAAAAAGATCGAGAACCTCTTTCTCCTCGCGACCATCGCGATCTTCGTGAAGAGACCAGCATTTGACTCCATCGACGAGAAGCCTGCCAGCAGTCGCGCCATCTGGGTAGGCAGCATTGCGGTGACGCAAGACCGGGATCAAAGTCTTGAACCCAAATAGTATGTTGCGGAACAGAAAGCGAGCATCTTTGAGTGGATCGCCTGCAGTGTCGAGCATAGTGGCAGCTGCCTGGATCGGCTTGGCCTTCTCGATATCGACAGCATCAATACTGTGGATCTTGTTGACGTTCTCTCGATGCTGGCGGATGCAGTCAGCATCAGCTCTAAGACGATGTAAGCTCGACAGCTTTTCGACAAAGACATCCAGGATGCCTGCCAGGGTCTGTGTGGCTCCGTCGGGGTATTTTGTCAAGATAGTCTCGACAAGATTGAGAAGCAGCTTGACGCACATTGTCTGAATGCTTGGTGCGAGTGTAGCATCGTGGAGAATCTGCGAGTGAATTGAAACGACACTGACGAGCTGGGCGGGAGACAGCTCCTGACGCACGTGGTGGACGAGATCAGCCAGCATACTGATCGCCAACGGTCTCTGCGTCTCGTGCGAAGTGACACCAGTACCTATGAGCACACGCTCGTGCAGAAGCGTGTTGATTTGGCCAACAAAGTGCGCGCGGTATTCAGTGGAAAGAACGTGTCGGGTCGCTACAAGAAGCTCCTTGCGTGTAGCGGAGGCCTCTGGTGGACAATCTTTGAGCAAGCGAACGCTGATCTCGGGCAATACATGTGCAAAGGGGCGCATGACGGGCGCAGATCCGCGCAAGACGTATGCGAGGAAAGACATGGTCTTAACCTGCGCGACAATCATGTCGGTGTAGAGCGCGCGATTCTTGATGCCTGGCGCGACGCCAACAAAGATTTCGTCCTTGGCCTTTGCGGCCTCGTGAGCCTCTCGCTGTGGCTTGGCCTGTAAAGACAGACAGTTCTCTACAATGAGGGGCACAAAAACGTTGATGGCTTGTGGTACCACGGCTCGATAGCTCTGGAAGATGAGAACGATCACAATAGGACACTCTGTCAGGACCTTGAAGCTGGACATGGACTTCGGCAGCGTCTTTGACGCGGCTGTAGAGGTCACTGCTGTCGAAGTGGCATTGGCTGAGTCGCTAGAGGAAGCATCCGTCGCTGCGTTAGCCGGAGACGTTGCCGACGTTTCTGTTGAAGGAGCTGAGAGCAAGGATTGAGAGGCATCCGACTCAAAGGCCTGCTCGACCGTGTTCTGCATGTTGGTATAGAGCTTCTTGACCAGCTCAAGAAAGGGCTGGACTTGGTCTTGCAAAACAGCCTTGAATGATCTGTGCAAGTCGATGATGACTTTGAGCGCGAGAACGGCATTGTCCTCGTTGTCGTCGCGCAGCACACTAAGCATCGCGGTCATGAGACTGTCGGCGTATGGTTTGAGCAACTCGAGCTGAGGCATGCGATGTGTGGTCTCTAGAACGACATGGCGAAGGCGCTGTTCTGGAGCATCTGACGTGAAGCTGCAGGGTATGGAGTCGAGTACCGAGACAAAGGCGGGAACGACGTGCTTAAGAAACAGGGCATAGTCGAGATTCTGGAACACGTCGAGTAGTTCCTTGAGCTCGAACGCAATCGTCAGTTTGGTCTTGGTATCTGCACAAGTGAGATCACGGCGAGGTCAGCATCTAAGTGTATGAGAAAGGTCAAAGATTTCAACACCTACCTGTTGCACCATTGATCAATTTTGCGGAGATTTGCTCGACATCTGGCACAGAACGGCGAGACGAGGCATCTGGTGTGGCAGCCATCTTGGCTCAACCACGCGTCCAAGTGGGTGCAGCCAGAGTGTTCTGTACAACCACGAGGTAGGAGGTGCTTTGTCGGGTGGTACACGCTCGGCTCGATTCAGGGAGCACGAAAGCGTCTGACAGGGTCGATGGTGACGCGCTATACCAAGCTTCCAGGGTGGAGTGGATGCAGCAGTCTTTGACACCTTGCACACCTGTGGGTGAGGGGGGTCCTACATTTCTGACTTGGAGTCGCGCAAAGGGTATCCCAAAGGCCCATTCTGTCACGTGACTTTACCTTCTTCTTGCTTTTATGATTCGCACGACAGAGTTTGAAAGCCGATATCCGAGAAGGACCAGCACGGTGGGTGTGTATGAGTGACGTGTGGGGGTACTTGGTGTTGGTTACGCTTGCTGCTGCTGCGTCTCGTCCCTCTTGGTGGTAGAGCGTACGTCGCTGCTGCTCAAGAGTCGGAAAGATGGCCAGCCTCTTGCTCCGGCTGTTTCACTCGGACTACTTTTCGCCTCATCTCGCCCTCTCCTACCTGCGCACCTACTCTGACAACATTGGCATCACATACTACCTCGTCACTCAGCTCGAGACCGCCTTTCCTTCGCAAGAAGTCGAGCTGTACTGGCCGCAGCTTTGCCATCTTCTCATCACCAAGCCGTCCGAATCAAGAGCGCTCGAATCATTCGTGCTGCGCAGATGTACCGAGTCAGTCCATGTTGCACTTTTGACTCTCTGGTACTTTCAAGCTGCTCTCTCGGATCTCTCGTCAAATCCGCACACTGCCTCGTTTCACATCTGCCATCGAGTCTTCAACCAGTGCCAACGCATCCTCTTCGATGATCCGCTTACCAGCTTCAAGCCTGGCTACGTTAGCTCAAACGACCTTGTCGCATCAGCCGGCTCATCACCAACACCAGTCACTCTGGTCGACAGATTGCTGTTAGCCAGCGGGCTTTTCAGAGAGAAAGTGTCACCCTTCAATCCGATTGCCAATATTGTCGGCATTGGGTCCGTTCTTGCCAGTGTGCCAGGCATGCCCAAGCTTGCTGAGGCTTCTGGCAGTATTGCAATAGAGCAGGCTAGGAAGAAGCCCGATTCTGTCGGCAGCGCATATGCCGCCAGAGCCACGGACAATGATGACAACGACGATGACGTCCCCACCTCTGTTCACGATCATGACGATGATGGTGGTGAAAGCTCAGACAACGACTCCTTGCCAAAAAGCCCTTCTGCACATCCACAACCAGCATCGCAACCCTCCGCGCTAACATCCTTCGCAGGCTCACTAGCTAAGAAAACCTCAGCTTCCATGGGTTGGTCTGATTCAGCACCGCTTCCACCACCCAAAGACAAGCCAACAGCTCCAATATCGTCTTCGAGCGAAATCACATCCGGCGGCTCTTTGCCCGCTAATGACAAACAGAAGAATTCCTTTAGCACTTTCGCAGCTGGTTTCAGTGCCGGCTTCACCGATTTTAGGGACAAGGCTGCCGCGGCTGTGGGCGAAGCCTTTGGGCAAGGTCTGGACGGGCAATCTTTGATATCTATTCACCCTGCCGAATCGAGCAGTAACAAGAATGGCACGCCCAAGAAGGGTACCGCGCCCAAAGCTCCACCGCCATGGTCACCCCAGAAGCACCGACAGCTTACCTTCGGTCAGCAGGTCGCCTTGTCGCGCTCCGTTCCCAACTTGGCGCTAAGCAGAGGTACGCACGGTGGTGTCGCTTCTGTGTTTGCATCTTCCGCAACGCTGTCAGAATCGGCTTCTCAAACCGAAGCCATCCTGGCATTGTACGACACCGAGGCGCGCTCTAGACTTTTGCGCTCCAATTACTGCAAGGTACAGACGCAATTCATTCTTTCGCTGCAGGACATTTCCGCCCGGCTGCTGCTCATACCCAAACCTGCTCGCTTGTCAGCGCTTCGAGCAGAGCTGACAGCGCTGAACCACAAATTACCTTCAGATGTCTGCTTCCCGCTATGGTGCACAGCCGACGATAGAGATCACGCAAAAGCACACGAACAAGGCAAAGCCAGCGGAACAGGGCGCCATCACAAAGTGGTCCGCATCAATCCAAGTGAAGCCGTCGTTCTAAACTCTGCCGACAGAGTGCCGTATTTGCTGCACGTGGAGGTATTGAATAACGACCTTGACTTTGACCCGGAACGAAGACAGAACCGGGAGACTCTACGTCGGCTTGTAACGGAAGAAGACGTTCGGTGGCGCAAGATTGCCGCCGTACACAACTCGACGCTGCAAGACGGCACGACTAGTGCCGACGAGTCTTTGGCACATGATTCGGCCAGACAGCTTTCTGACAGAGAAGCTGCTCTCAACGGAGTGACGGCGTCCGGCCATGCCACACCAATGTCGCAGCCGCATACTCCAGCTCTAACGCGTCGCGGTTCATTAGACAGAACGTCGTCCCCCATGCAGCAAGTACCGCCAATTGTGCCCGCAGATGACGAAGAGGAGATTGATCTGACCGAGCAGGCCTACGGCTCAGACCTTGCCGCTTTTGGCCATGAAGCCGAATCAACCTCGTCTGACGAGGAGGATCTCGCATACCGGAACAAACTCCACGATGCAGCTGCATGGACGTCTGCCGAGCAGACACAGCAGCGCAAGACGTCGGCAAAGCTTCCACCGCCTCGACCAGCGCAACAGTCAGCACAGGGCGACGTGTCCTCGCAGACGCCCGCGGTGAAAGAATTTTCCTTGGACGAGTATGCACAGCGCATGCGTACGGCTGCGATCATGCTGTCGCAGCTGAACAAGTCGAGCAACGCTACCAAAGCGCAGGCAATTGTCAATTACGGTCCGAATGTCGGGTCTAACGCGCAAGGTGGGTGGAGCTCGTGGATTGTTCCGACCAACTGGTACGGGTCATCGACTGGCACGGCCAACGCCCAAGACGCTGTAGGTGGAGGTGCGGGGACAAAAGCAGAGATAGGCCAGGGTACGGCTGGCGTCAGTACCCACATCAATACAAAAGCGTCTTCGGCCCTAAACGCCCTGATCCCAATGGGTGGAGGAGGGGGTGCCGGTGTCAACGCTCGTCTCGTCCACTCCGAGACAGAAGCCATCCGCCAACGCATCATGCAGGAAATGATGTCGCTCGAGGAAGAGCGTATGCGCCGTATGAAGGCTGGTGGTCAAAGCGTGTCAGCTACCCGCCCATCGCGCTCGACAAAGCACAATGCCAACTCGGAAGACGAGGAGGCGGTGCTTCGCGCAGTCAACAAGGACGACCCGAGCGCAGCCATGTTCAGCGAGTCGTGGGCGTCCAAGAAGCGACGCATTCGCGCATCATCCCCCTACGGCCATCTGGCCAACTGGGACGTGTTTTCCGTGATCGTCAAGACGGGTGCAGACCTGCGGCAAGAACAGCTGGCCGTCCAGCTCATCAATGAATTCGGCAAGATCTGGCAAGAGACCAAGAGCCGATGCTGGGTGCGGTACTTTCGCATTCTTGTCACGTCAGAGAGCTCAGGCCTGATGGAGACCATCACCGACGCAGTCTCGATTCATTCTGTCAAGAAAGAGGCCTACTCACGTATGGATGCAGCAGAAAGCTCGAGCTACACGCTATACGACCATTTCCTCACGCTTTATGGTCCACCCACTTCGTCCAGATTTGCACGCGCACGCAAGCATTTCATTGAAAGTCTGGCCGCCTACTCAATCATATCGTACCTGCTGCAGATCAAGGACCGTCACAACGGCAACATTCTCGTCGATGGCGAGGGCAGGCTGATCCACATCGATTTTGGCTTTATGCTTGGGATCTCTCCCGGCGGCGTTGGATTTGAAGCGGCGCCGTTCAAGATGCCGCAAGAGTACATCGACATTCTGGGTGGACTCGAGGGTCCGCACTTTGACGAGTTCAAGAACCTCATGCGGTCGGGATTCCGCGATGTGCGCAAGCACGCCGAACGGATTATCATGCTGGTCGAGTTGATGGCCAAAGACTCGAAACTGCCCTGTTTCGCCCTGGGAGACCTCACGGCTGCCAACTTGCGCGATCGCTTCCAACTAGCTCTCAGTCAGACGCAGTGCGACGAGTTCGTAGACAAGCTTATCTTGAACTCGGCCGGATCGGCATTCACTAGACTGTACGATATGTACCAGAGACTCACCGAGGGTGTCTTGTAATTTTGCGTTACTGAAATAAGTCTCGTAAAAATGAGTCTCGATATTCGCGTGATTAAATATGGCTGAAGGAAGAGTTGATTGGCGCGTTGTGATGTGTGTTACTTGGTGAACCACTTCGATGATGACAGACCCAAGTAGCACAGAAAGAACGCCTCTGACTCCAATCATGAGTCTAGCGCTCCGCATGCAGCATGTCTCACACGCCGTGTACGGTAGCGACCCGCTACAGCCGGTCGGTAGCAGCAGCAGTGGCAGCAGCTCGATCCTGGCGAGGGTTTCGGCAGTGCTCGCAGGGCTGAAAGACGTCGAGCGGGAGAACAAATCCGTACGACGCTTCATCGAATCGTGGGAGGACAACGCCGAGATGCTACATCCACGTGGTGGCGCCTCTTCTTCGTCTTCCTTGCCCCTCGCCGGCGTGGGGATGTGGGACGACTTGACGAAAGTGCACTACTTGCTGACCATGTACCCGGAGATTGTCTCTGCCGCTGATGATCTGGGCAAGATCGAGACGCTCGTCAATCAAAGAGACGTGCTTGGCGCGTCCAATGATGGCGGGAACAAGCAACTCCAACGTACGTTCTAACGGGAGGGGCACTGACCAGCGCGGGAACCTCGCTCTAACCCTCTCCCTCCTTCCTCGCATGACAGGCACAATCACCTCCCTTACACCCCAACTACAGAACATATCGCAGACCGAGCAACCTCCAGAAGCAACATCGAGCTTCGAAGCCACCCAACAGCGGCTGCTCAGGCTAGTCACCCAGTACAACGAAGTGGTAAGTGTCCGCAATTGACCGCCGCTCTACCACAAAGCAATGACTGATCGCGCATCTCTTCAGACAACAACCACATCGCAGATCTTCTTAGCACTGGACGAACAAGTGCTAGCGCTCGAGAAACAGGCTGCCCTACTCGCACGCACGCGCACATAGCCTATCGGCAATTAACATATACCCCCTCTTGAGATTTCAAGCTGGTGACGTGTGCTCAGGTCGTGTCCTGGTTCGTGGTATCCGTATCTGAATCCAGGAGGGAGTATTCTGCGATGGCAAGGAATCAGCTATCGGATCGAGCAATGCTATGAGAATAGAGACTTACGCTTCATCAAGACACATTCGCCGCCGTGTTCGAGATCGATGTTGTACGAGTAGAAATAGCCTTCCGAAGTGACGACCATGACTTGCGGCGTCGTTGGACTCAGGGCGACAACGCTCGACACCCCCGGCGTGGGCAATTTGAGGAAAGCAAAGTCGCGAGAAGGCTCCCACATCTCTGTCAGGCTATTTGGCAAATACCCGCCCACGGAACCGGTGAGTCCTCGACCCAGAGCCACACTTCGCCTCCTCAACGAGCCGGAAAGCCCACCGCCTCCGCCTGATGTTGAAGATTTGTTGCTGGACTTCTTGGGTTTGCCCATAAAGGCTTCGTAGCCGCCATTGCGCCCGTTGCCGTTTGCCGACCCGGGTGGGGAGGTGGACGAAGCTTCCGAGTTGCCATCAAAAGACGAAAGTGATGGCGACGAACTCACGCCGTTGAAAGCTGGTCCGCCCGGCCAGTTGCCACCGCCCTTGGAGGATGATGAAAGCTTAAAGATGTGCACCGTCTCCGTAGCCGAAGAAACACAAAGAAGAGTGCTGACAGCGTTGAAATTCAAGCTGTAGATGCGAGCTGCATATGAACCTCGACGGAACTGGTGCAATTTTTGAGCACCTGGGACGGAAAAGACGCGGATGACGGTTCCCTTGTCACTGGCTGTCGCCAAAAGCGTACCGGTCGCGTTGAAAGTAAGTGCCGAAATGGGTGTCTTGTGAGCCTGGATGACGTTGGTGACGGATAGGGAAAGCAAGTCAAAGATCAGAACATCTCCAGGAGAGCTGTTTGCGCTACCTGCACCGGAGGAAGAGGAAGAGGATGCACCAGATGTGTTGGCAAAGGGCGAGGTAGGGCTGGGCACGGGTGAGGGATAGGCGAGGAAGCAGTTCTCGGACGAGGGCGAGAGCGCACAGATGGCCAAAGGATTTGGACTTGTTTCAATGGTGTGAAGCAACTTCATGTTGGAGATGTCATAGATGTAGATCTCCTGTTCTAGCACCACCACCAGACGTCTGCGGTTCAGTTTGACGCCGAGAATGGCGGTTGGAAAGAGCAATTCGCAAATAACAGACTGACGCTTGGTGTTGACAATCTGCAACCGACGCGGAGAAGCATTTGACTTGGGGTCAGAGTCACTCGTTGCCACCAGGGCCACGAGGGAGGTGCAGAAGAGCATCTCTACGAGAGAAGTTGCGCCTGATTGGTTGGTATACACTCTGCCGAAAGGCTCGCAATTGGTGATGCTGTACCCATCGCGTGTGCCTACAGCAATGCAGGAGTGATCCTGGTTGAAATTGACCGAGAGTAGGGCATTGGACGCCTTTGTTGGCAAAGAGCTAGCCATGAGATCTTAGATGGCAGACACAGGAGGTAGAGCAAAAGGGGGATGGATGGATGAGGAAGAGAGATGCATTGTCTCTTGGAACCAATTTACCAGAATTAGAGGGCCCAAGCGGAAATCAGTTTAGCTGTCACTTTATGGCCAACCAGCCAAGCAGCTAAACAAGGCGCAGCAGTATGGCATGCATACCACAACCTCGTACGACCGCTTTAGAGACGCCTGCCTGTCGTACATCAAGGCAAACAAGGTACACACTCGAGGCACTCTTGCGCTTGGGTCGCATCAGTATGCACGTGGGTGGACATGGCAAGAGCCGCTCCAGACGCTAGCGGTGCTACACAGTAGCGCAGGCCTCACCCGGTCCTTTCACATCCTTGCTCCAATCATCGTCAATGCCGGCGACCCTGACGATATACAGGGCCTTATCGAGCCTGCAGATGATCCTGCATCCCAATCGGCACCTGCGCAGTCTATCTGTGTACAGCAGAGCATACACTGGTCGAGTACATGGCGTGTGCCCGTGCTCTATTTCCACGCAAGTTGGTCGTCAGGACAGCCCCTCTCGCTCGAACAACTCACGACTTCTGGAGTGATTCACCACAGTGGCTCATTAGACTCTGCTCTGCTGCAGCAAGACGGGCATGCAGAAGCGAAGGTCAACGACGTGAGCTACTTTGCACCCATCTCTTACGGTGACCACCCACGAACGGGCCTGCCAAGCTTTTACCTACACCCCTGTCAGACCGCACACGTCCTCTCAGACCTCCTTCCCCCACCTCATACCGATGAGGCTTACATAGAAGCTTTTCTCACTTTGTGTGCTAGCGCTGTAGAAATGCGCGCGTAACGTCAAACAATCTAGTCAATCTACGCTGTGATTGCAGAATGTGTGGCATGATGTCTACCAGTATCCAGAGCGCAGCTTGTCGGTGGATGCAGAGCGACCGAGACTTGACGACCAGGATCGGGGCGCAGTCGTGTTTCGCTCGCCGCCAATCTGAGCATGAGCGAGAGACCGGGCTACTTCCAGCTCCTCATCGCAAGCGCCAAACACTTTACGCAAGTCTTTTCGCCCTGTCGATCTTGGCCGTTCGATCCTCGCATGGTCGTCGTCATCTCCACCTTCAGACAGTGTCAGGAAAGACTGCGCTCGATCGTACGAGTCTCCTCGCTGCATCTGACGTTGAGCATGCTTTCCGGACCGCTTTCTGTCTTGCGCCGTCACACGCTCAAAGGTGGCGGCTGTCAGCCTGTCAAGCGGGACGGGATCGAACGAGTCAGTAGAGGGTGTAGATCTGCCGATATCGCTGGAGCTCTGCAGCTTTCGAAGGAAGCCAAGACCCGGTCGTGACTTGTTTTCTTTCGCACTTTCAAAGGATACTATCGTTGAGCCTCTGGGTCGAATGTTGGCAGAGCTCGCGATCGATCGCAGAGACGTGAAACCGGCAGATCGGGCCGCAGCACTCTCGGCGCGAAGCTGCCATTCCGCCTCGGCTTGGGAAGCGGCTGCTGTGATCCCCTTCCGATCAGATCTCGAGACAGTGGATCGACGAAAACGATCGAGTATGGACGCGTTCATCGACCCGTGCGAGCTCATAGTCGGCAGCGACGTCATCGATGCTGTAGAAGTCAGCGTCGGTCGATCGTAGACACTGCCCGACGGATGTACATAGTCAAATGAAGAGTTCGACTTGCTCGGAGACGTCATCCAATCGCCCAACAACCTTTCCGGAAATTCCGCCCTGGTCTGTTGGTGACCTGGAGCAGCTGCCACCGTCGAATCTAGACTATCCAGTCGGACCGGTGGTCGCAAAGGCTCGTTACCCTCGTTCCGAAGACGTCGATTCTTGGCCTGCCTGAGCACTCTTTCTGAGGCTCTACCGTGCTTGTGCACGGTCGAATGTGCAGCACTCTCGCTGTCGGCAAAGCCGAGATCGGCTGCCATCTTGCTGAATTGTCCAGCACAATCAGATTCGATGTCGGTCCCTTTCGCTGCCAGACTTAGAGAAGGCATTGCGCTCTTGCGAACTGGACTCAGAGCGGAGTAGGAAGACGCCGAGGCTGTAGAGCTTCTTCGGCCGTTGCTGTAGAAGATGCTGCTGGTGGCCGATGATGGTCGAGTACTGTAGCCGGTGTCGATAGATTCAGCCCGCTCTGGCGACATTGTCATGGGAACACTGATTTGCAGCCCATCATACAGCAGGCTGGATCCGTGCGAAGCAAATGAGCCCTCAGCCGTGGAAGCACTGGAACTTGAAGAGAGCCGACTGATCGCTGAGATTCTACGTGTTCCGACTGCATCCTTCCGGGACGTGCCGATGTCACAGTGGCCAGACTCTGCGCCCGGGCTTATGGATGGGTCGTAGCATGCATCTCCGCGCACGTCAGACAGATAGCTGGAGACATGTGTGGGAGCATCGTCCCGATTTCGACTCAGACTCGCGCGGCGAGGGGCAGCGAGGAGACTGCTTCGTCGAGGTCTTGGTTGGAGAGGCAGGAGTAAGGCTGAAGCAGACATGGTGTCGGAGGAAGCGTTGGCTTTGTAGGCAGCATCTCCAGATCGCGTCAGCTTTTGCAAAGCATCAACACACGCTTCATGCATCTTGACTTGCTCGAGAAGCGAATCCGCAGATGATCCAGGGAGTAAAGCCGTACCGTTAAGACCAAGTAGGGGTGACGATCGACTCTTTTCATTGATAGACAATGGATCTGTCGCAAGAAGCATTGGACTTGCTTGTGGTGTGACAAATTTGTCCTCGTCATCATTCGTGATCGTTCTCGATCTTTGGGATGCTGGGTTGCTGTACAAATTGGGAAAGTGATCGTCTTCGTCGCTGACGAAGCCGGCCATCTCTTGTTCGAGCCAAGACGCTTCATCGTTGAGTGTGGGACTGTCCGCTTTTGCTTTTGTCGGTAAGAATGGGCTTGAAGCAAGATGAGGCGAAGTGTGAGAACGACGGCGGTAGTTGGCAGTGACAAAGTCATGCCAGCTTGATGATCCTTGAGACAAAGCTGGGGAAACATAATCGCTAGATTGTGTGAAACATTCCACAGATGGCGTTGCTTCGTTGCGCACGGTCTCGAATGAGGACGACATTCTTAGAGGAGAAGTCTCTTCGGCGATGCTCTTCATGGCACTGCTTGTGAAGCTGCGTGCGCGCGCGTTGGCGAATGATTTGCCTCTTGGCGGAAGTAGACTCAGGATATTGTCCTCAGACAGAGTTGGGTCAAGAGCTTCGATCCCGTATTCGACATTGCTGCGTGTGAATTTGATGTGCGGTGTAGACGCCATAGGTGTGTGTCGTGATGGTCCTGCTGCGGAAGAATGGGAGGAAGAAGCGTCTGACCAAGATAGGGTTGCACTTTCCGGTACCGACGATGTGCGCCTCATCGGAGGAGCGGCGGGAGGAGCATAGTCTGCACCCTGGAACAGCCTGGACCTCTGCGCGATACTTTGACCGCCAAGCGTGAGGGCGCGTTTGAGCGGCGGCGCTTCCTTCACGGGCCAAGATGAGAGCATGGGATCAGCCATAGGTTGGAGAATACTTGAGGAGACGTGGCTGCTGACTAGAAGAGAAAGACTGGATATATATGTTCGATGGCGGATAGCTCGAGAGCAGCGTTCTGATCTTCTGACGCGAGCGAGTTTGCAGTATTGCGGGTTAGAAAGAGACGACTAGCTCGTATTGCAGCTGGCGAGGACCGTGTAGAGGAAAGGGGAGATGGCAGAAAGGAGGAGCGAGAGTAAAAGAAGGGAGAACCGTGCCAGCAACGAGAATGGAATGGGGGACAAGATAGGACCTTCTGTCTGGCTAAAGCGAGCCCGGTTCGCTGGATCGGACGACAACCATGATACGGGACGCAGAAAGCGGAAGCGAGCCCTGACAAGCTGCATGGCAGAGATACACCTTCTAGACACACTTTAACGGGGCAAAAGGTTGGACAGCCGTAATTGACATACGCCGAAGCGCGTGAATTTGGCTCAGACGCGACTAGCCGCCGCTCTGCTCTTCACCGGTACCTTGAAAAATAGGCAAAATCGGGACACGTTTTTGCGCAGGCCAAAGTTCCAAACTATACTGCACAATACAAAACGAGTGAGCAGCTGATTGGGGCCCGTTTGTTTTTTGTTCCACAGTCACAAGTGGCGTCGCTTAATTTCATTGCCACAAAAATCTGCCAGAAACGCGCCTCGGAGCTCGGAGAGCGGGTTGTCGCTGACTGTTGTATTCCGCCATCGGACCTCAAACGTGCCGCTGTCCTGTCCCCACTTGTCGACACCGACGACAGTGCTCAAGCAGTCAAGCGCGAAGTGGTTGATTTGCGTTCCTACGTGAGCTGGAGCGGTTTGCGCATACGGGAGCGACACGAGCCCCTTCGAACGTGCAAGTACTTTTTTGCGTGCACATGTCGCGCTGTATTGCTTCCCACGCTTCCTGCTTAGCGCCATGCTACGCCACTTTTTTTCCCCTCTCTGGTTGCCTTCCAATCCAAATCCCGCAAATCCCCTTTTTTGATTTTTTTTTTCGTGATTGCGTTGCTAGATCGTTGGCGTCGAGTTCCGAGTTGCGAGATTTTGGAGAGCTAACGCGCTAACGCAACTTTTTTGGCTGCAAAATTTCGCAATTTGCAAAAGGAAGAAAACAGACTTCTTCCAGCTTCACCTCTACATCGGCCCAAGGATGCCGGACGCTTTCTTTCAGAAGAAGCGGAAGCGCACCTCTTCAGCAGGTGCGCCGTCTCGTAATGCGTCCAGCAAAAGTCCCGGTCGTGGCACACCCAAAGCTGGTCCCAGTAGCAGCTCATCCAGGCCAAGCGGTGGGCGTATGAGACGCAGAGAAAATGACGACCAAGACTCGGACGATGATGACGAGGACGGAGCCGCTGGCGTTGGAATCGATGACATGGATCTTCAGCATCGCTATGGCGAAGGAGCCAACAGTGACGAAGAAGCAGATGCTGCAGAAACTCCAGCAGAGGCAAGAGTCAGACTTGCCAAAATGTACCTTCAAGGCCTAAAGACTGGTAACGGCAATGACGAGGATGGCGACGATTTTTTCGAGTCAGCAGATCTCCCAGATGCTGCTCAGGCTGATCGTGACAACATCTCGGCCCGCTTACAGAAAGACGTTGCTGAACAGAGCGGCAACGTGCACCTCTTCATTGCCAATCGCATTGCCTTGCCGACAGAGTACGACTACACAGCTCAGTCCATGCTCGCTGTGCGTGGGCACCGACTGTCCGTCACAGCAGCTGTCGCTTCACAAGACGCAAAATCCTTTTTCACCGCGAGCAAGGACGGCAACCTCATCCGTTGGAGATTACGTGACGGCAAGATGCTGCGTGTTTTCCCAAAACGATCCACACACGCCGAACCTACTACAGCGTCTCAGACAGCCACTAAGGCGAATCGATCAAAAACAAGTGGTGCCGCTCGTCGTCGAGAGCGATTGTCAAGAGCCTCAGCTCCTGCCGCCGAACTGTCGGCAGCAAAGGGAAAGGCCAAGGCCCCCGAAGCCACGCCAACTACCAATGGCCTCCACCACCACTCGACAGAGGCTGGCACTTACCTCGCCCTTGGCGCCAATGAGGGTCACACTGACGAAATTTGGTCACTCAGTATCAGCAGCGACGGAAAGTTTCTCGCATCAGCTGGAAAGGACAAGCGTATATGCATCTGGTCCCTCTCTAGTCCGGACCCAGCTTCGCAGACGTTGCGGCCAGAGAGCTTCGTCAAAGCGTTGGGCGGGCACAAAGACAGTGTCTCTGCCGTCTGCTTCCGACCGGGGTCGCAAGAACTTTACTCGGCCTCGCTAGATCGTACTCTCAAGCTATTTGACGTTTCCCAGCTGAGCTACATTGAGACGCTGTTCGGACACCAAGAGAGCATCTTATCACTCTCGTGTCTACGGGCCGAGACAGCCGTCACAGCCGGTGGTCGCGACCGCACATGTCGGTACTGGAAAATCAGGGACGAGTCCCAACTCGTGTTCCGAGCAGGCATCAAAAGCCGGATCCGTGAAGTCCTCGAAGGTGGTGACCTCGCTCGTTTGCAGGAATCTGCTGCAGACCCAGACAGCGCTACCGCTTCTTCTCGACTCCTCACCAACCCCAACGAAGCAATGGAAGGCAGCGTAGAGTGTGTCGCCATGATTGACTCGCACCACTTCCTGTCCGGCGGTGACAGTGGCAGTATCGCGCTGTGGAATTTGGGCAAGAAGAAGCCCATCTTCAGTGTGGCTGTGGCCCATGGATTCGAAGTGACCGAGAGCGAAACAGAAGGTAGTATTCGCACCCCGCGCTGGATTACGTCTCTGGCCGCGCTTCCTTACGGCGATCTATTTGTCTCGGGTTCGTGGGACGGTCAGGTTCGGGTTTGGGGCTTGACCGCTGGCGGACCTGGCGGCATTCGAGGATTTCGACAACTCTTCGCCCTGGATGTTGAGGGTGTCATCAACTCGTTGCAGATCGTCTTACCGCCGCTCAGTTCCGTCGTCGTCCCTGCTGAAGATGTCGTTGCTCCCTCCAATGGAGACGAAAACGGAACTGCCCTCCCACAGTCCAGCTTGATCAGCAGCTTGGCAGCTCGTCCCGAAGAGTGGAAACGTACCCGTGGCCTTGCACAATCGCTCGCCCCCACCACATCGTCCAGTATCGCGATCGACACGCAGTCCTGGAAGAAGCTCCCCAACATTGCAGGAACAAAGGACAACACTCCACCCATTCTCATCATTGCCGTTGGACAGGAACACAAGTTTGGCAGGTGGATCAAGCAATCGCACGCCAAGAATGGGGCACTCGTCGTCCCACTCAAGCTCAAGACGCACGAAAGGATGACGCTTGAACGCTCCCTTCGCAAACAACAGTATTCCGCCACGCTTGTCAACGATCAAGATGACGACTGAATCAGAGGCATACTCACCACACCTGCTCGAAATTTAAACGAAATACACATTACCGTAAAAAGAGTGAGAGGAAAGATGCATGCGAGAGACAAGAACGTGCAAGAAGGGTGGGCTGATAGAGAACAGACTATGAGATAAAGATTTTCCGGACTTCTTTGGCTGCGAAGACGTCGCCGGTGCGTGGACATTGAATGCTCTGTTTGTCGGGACTCTGATTTGCCAATTCGAGGAGGGTGTTTTGAGCGTAGACGCGACCGTTGGGTAGAGCCATGGGCGGGTTGTAGTCGTCCATGATTTTGCCACTGTACGAACAGACGAGGGTTGAATTCTGGTGGTGTGACCATGGAACTTCGCTGGCCAGCTTACCCAGACCCTGATCGTCGCAAATGGGACAATCTATGTTGCCAGGTTCGCCACGAGGATCGACATCGTGATTGTGAAGTGGACTCGACGAGGGGCCAGAGGGGCCAGAATTGCTCAGTTCAAGGGTGGCACTGTTGCTGACGTCCGCCGTGGCCTCAGCAGAGGTACCAAGGGCAGGTGGGAAAACACTGGAGACCGAGACGTGCGATACTTGTCCTTCGCTCTGCTCCATACGCTCGTTGATCTGGTCTCCCTCAGTCTTGCCGCCGAGATGCTCCGGCTTTTGCACGTAGCATGCAGGCAGCTTGAGCGAGCTGAGGCCAGCGCTGAGAGCAATGTGCAATATCGGCTGAGCTGGTAGGCTGTGGATTTGAAGCGCACACGCTCGGAACGAATCTCTGAGCATACTCCACCGGTCCTCGCTGTACAGATCACGGTATGCCCAAAGCGAAGGACCGCAGGCGAGTAGGCCCATGGCGCGGTTGACTTCTCTGCGCACCGCTTCAGCTGCTAAGCGCTCAAAGTCCGCTTCTTTGTCTTTTTCGCCAGATCCTGGTGTGGCAGTTCCTTTGTTCACAGCGGGGGCAGCCGGGCTTGTAGCAGTCACGAGCGGCAGAAGATGGCGTCGAGCGTACGAAATTGCGTCGCGAATGCTCTCTGGCGAACGAACCCGGGTCAACTCGATGAACTCCTGTAGACGCAAGTTGAATTCCAGGGGCATCTTGATCTTGCGTAGCATAGCTTTGTTCTCAGAACACCACGCCAAAGCGAGTGCGCAGCTCGGTTTTGGTGTAGACTCGCTCCTTGGTTTCCATGTTGGCGGATAGAGCGAGTCTTCGACTTTGGCAATCTCTTCAAAGAGTTGTATATCGACCAAGTCCTGAATTTTACGGCGAGTGGCCAGGTCACTGGCCGCACCTCGGTAGCCACGACGGAGCATATAGTCGACAAGCATGCGGTCGAGACGGGTCTTGCTCCATTCGGAGAAGTCGGGACTGTCTGAGTCTTCGATGTTTTGCAGGGCCTGAAGATGGTCCGTCCTGCTCTGTGCCATTCGTAGACTTGCTTTCGCTTGTTCTCCCAAGGGCGTCAGCTTGCGCTTGAGTCCACGAAGTCGTCCTAGCGCTGCTTCGAGTGATTTGGCGAGTTCTTGTCGAGCTCCTTCGGCGGAAGAAGACGCTGGCGATTTGGCAAGGTCGTTCCACGCCGTGCTGCAGAAGAGCAACTCACGCTCTATCAGCCGTTGCTGAGTCTTTTGTTGCCGACGAAGTTCGTCAAATGGCACTTTGGCGAAGGGTGCTTCCAGCAACAAGATGCCGTCTAGATTGGGACGGTTGGAGCTGGATCCGAGCCCAGATGTTGAGAAGTCTCCCGGCGGATCAACCACCATAGCGTCTGTCATGATTGCAGTCGCTGCTATGATCTCTCAGTCTGTCAAGCGGATGTGGCGGAGAGGAAAAGAATGCGCAGCCATGCACGGCGTTCAGTCAAGCCATGATATCCATCAAGTCAAATCACATGCAGGGTCGTGTGGAGAATCGTGAATCGAGCAAATCGCCCGATCCACATTGCAAATTGAGGACTAACGCGCTAATGTACGGCGAAACGTAGTAGTCAAGAACTCTGTTGAGGCGAATCAACCTGCAGAGACTCAAAAGCCAGAGCGTCGCTCGGCAAGGCTGGCTTCTCAATGTGGTCCTGGATGTCCACAACATCGGTGCGAAGGCCAGGCATCCATGGCTTTACCTCAATACCCATCTTTTGGCATGCTTCGCGTCCCATGTGCGCCCAGTATTCTGGCGTCTTCCCCTGCTGTATGCGTTTTTGAAGCTCCTCGTCGCTCGACTTGACCCTCTCTTGGCCATATCCTTGAATGCCACCGGCGTAGATAAAGGAGCTCACGTTACGTTGGTACCGTAAAGTCTCGAGCACGCCAATGGTCTGGAGAAGGACATTGTCCAGCCTCGCTTCCGTGACGGGTTTCTTCTTGGACTTTGTAGGCGCCTCAGGCTCCACAAGGGTGTCAATGCCCTCATCACCGGGTGAAACTTCAGACTTGTCATCGTCTGACTCGCTGATTTTTACTGAAAGCGTGTGCTCTCCCTGTTGCTGAATGTAGCGCTTCATAAGGGTAGCAGCATCTTTGCCAAATTCAGGAATGGTGAGCTGGTTGTAGGGCTGTAATCGTGCCTTGAGCGGGCTGTCGTCGACCAGCACCGTGTTGTGAGGTCCCCACGGCCCTAGCTCAGCTGCGCGTAATGCAGACTCCAAAGCTGCCGAGACGGTGCCTTCTTGATCGTCATCTGGTCGTACAAGATCCTGGCGGTCTCGAGAGTCTGCCAGTAAGCGGTCTGAGCTGCCTTTGCCGTTCTTCCAAGCATTCAGCTCGGACCAGATGATTTCCAGATCTTTGATACTTTCGGCTTTGCCGTAGTAGAATCGATTGGCAACCAAAGTGTCTCTTGCCCAGACGCGCAGGATCTTGGCCCGAAGCGTTTGATCAAACGAAGCAAGGACCATGCTGTCCACATTCTTCGGCCTGGCCGAAGACCATACTACGACTTCTGCTTGACCTTTCGTCACAGGCTCGGAAACATTCCCTTGGTCATGTGTTTGCCAGAATTGCGTACCGTGCGGCTTTTGCCATCCAGGTATGAGCTGATCGGATGTGGCTGTCGTGTCTGTTCCCAAGCAGTACTGGAGGAAAGAGGAAAGATATGGCCTTGGACATGGTCTTTGCGAGTCGACAGCGCGACCTCCGCCTCCCTTTGCCCGAAACACCAAAGTACCATTAAGATCCAATACGACCAGCAGCTTCCTGCTGGAAGCCTCTTCTTGCGTCAGCAGAGACGGTTTCGTGGCAGCCTGCTGCAGGTAAGAGTCTCGAGGAGCAGCACGCGTTGCGGATGGAAGTAGAGTGCGAAATGCAGGCTTTTTTTCCGTGTCCAGACCCGCTTGCTCATTGCGTTTAGCGTGAGAGTGAAAGGATCGTTTGTAGCCTCGAGAACCGGCAGACGGCTCCCCGTTCCTTGAGGTATGCGCGAACGTGCTGTGCCGTGATCCTTGGGTACCTGTTTGACCATTGAATACATTGTTCTGACTATGCTGCCAGCCTCTGTGGCTGTATTGATTCGTAGGATAGGCACCGTTGTGGGAAGGAGCACCAGTGTTCATCTCATGTTGATACTGCCACGTCTGGCCGAAGCCATCATATTGCGACGATGGAGGGCCAGATGATTCTTCCCATTGATTTCCGTAGTAGTTCTCGGGCGCACGGTCGTTGTAGTGAGAGTTCGTATAGCGCTGATCGTATCCCGAACTAGCGTAGCCCTGATGATGGTTATAAGCATACTGGCGAGACCATTCCTGTTGTGGCTCATACCGTGACTGTCCATAGCCATAGCCGGTATAATTCTGATTCTGCGACTCCCATTGCGAGCCGCGATGGTCATGCTGATGATGTGATGGGTGATGGGAACGATTCGAATAATGCTGGTGCTGAGAGCGTTCGCCATTCCTCGGCTGTTTGTGTCGTAAATTGCTCATTCTTGCAGCAGGTCGTGCGACGATCGTACAGCTATAGCGCTGCTTGAAGACGCAAGCACGAGAGTAAGCTTGCAATGGCAGACGCAGCTTGCCGCATACTCTCATTCACTGCTCGTCGCAAAGAGATGGATGAAGTGGAAGAAAGCGAGTTCTAGCCGCGAAAAATAGCAAAGATAAAAAAAAAGGTTTTGACGTTTATGCCCAAAACTTGGCGGTAGGACACATGTATGCAACAGCCTCACTAGCACTCTGATAGCAACGGCAGAAACACATCTTCAGATCGACCCAAGCTCAGTGCGACGCTTAGTTCAGCTCAGCATACGGAATGATCAGCGTCGAAAAGAGAAGCATACAGTGTGGTCTGCGAGTAAAAATAGAAAAGAGCTTTATCCGACTTTCACACCCATTGGCAGGCCTTTGAGCTGGGTGTCGATAGTAGACAAGGGTCTCTTGGAGGGACAATCAGTACGGTCATCCGAGCCATGCGGTCTCGTACTTCCTCTGCTGAATCGACACCTTCTTCCTCTTCATCGATAGCATCACCTGCACAGTTGCGGAAGTTGGCTTCCGAAGGACGCGCACCTTCTTCCAGTTCGCCCTATCGAAAGGGACGACAACAGCGCGGTCTGACATCCAAGACGCAAGGATCCCTCATGAAGCTGCTTCAACTCGCGCTGTTTGGGCTTCTGCTGGCTGTGATCGTACCTTTCGTTCGATCGCAGCTGTATGGCTCGGTAGACGGCAAGGTTGACAACGCGTATCGGTCGTCGCAATCGCTTGCAGTCAAGCAACGCGACCACGGCCAGCCGGACGTGTTTGACTTCAAGCACGAAGACTACCTGCTTCGATCAAACCCAGCAGCCCACAAAGCGACGCCTGAAGAAGAGGCTGTTGTTCCCATTGGCACTGTCCGCGACCTGCCTGCCACCCGGAAACTGATCCCTACCTCGACTGCAAAGCCCTCGGTTCAGCAGCAAGCCAAGGACAAGCAAAAGCATCAACAACGCCTTCAACAACAGGCTCGAAAGGCTCGAGAACACGAAAGCGACAACGAGGAAGCGCAACACGAATGGTCGTTGGGCTGGTTCATCCACATGCTGACCGCATCCCGCTACCTGCTTCACTTTCTCTCGATCCCCTTCCGGTACCTGTACCGCGCACTGGCGTATGCATCGTCCAAAGTCTACTTTAGTTCGCGATGGAGCTTGTCACACGTCCTTCGACCGGTCGCGTTTGGTCTCGCGCCGCTGGTGTACCTCTTCAATGGGCTGATGTACCTCTTTGTGCAAGCTCCGATGCGACTGCTGACGGCGGCCGTTACGGAGTTTTACCCGCTCTACCTGTTCCTAGGTGCTGCGAGCGTGATTGGCATCACAATGGGCCTATTGGCCGCAGCTGTGCTGTACATTACCTCCTTTATCTTTGTGGATCGCTCACAGACGCGATATGACTCTCTCAAGACGGAGCCGATTGACCGCAAGGGTAAAGGGATGCGACGATCATCGTCTAGTCGTCATCGTCGGCGCAGAGACAGCACCAGCGCGGGCAAGCATCGCGATCGTCCGTCGCATGGTCGTGTCAAGCAGGAGCAAGAAGACCTGGATCGCAACTTTGCTCCCCGTCACGAACACGATTCAAACTCTTCGTTCCATCAGGCATGGGCTATGAGTGGTGAGCCCTCTTCGAACGACCCTACGCCGCCGAGCGAGCACGAGGCGCACACGGAGCACACATCTACACGCTCGCCATACCAAGACCCACTGCTCTCACCTACCGCGGCAATGCAGAACCAGAACAACTACTTTGCATTCCCGCCGGCGTCAGCGCCGTCGGCAAGACGCGGGTCCACCCCATCAGAATCACCCCTGGCATCTCCTGCAGCCTACCGTACAGCCGGTGGATCAAGCGCCAAATTGAGCTACCCCATCGGTGCCACAGCCCGACATGGCTGGAGCACTCCGGTCTCCACACCGGGCGCAGCAGCTCCCATTCCAAGCCCATCCCTCATCTCGCGCTCCAAAGACCCCGCTCTCGTCGACTACGGCCGCTCCAATCCCAGCACAGCTTCCAGCTCAAGCATCTCGACAGGTCACAGATACGAACAAGATAACGCAACTACACACACACCCATTGCACGAAAGAGACGCTCATAACACACCGCCGCTCTTCCACGTTCATATACCAGAATCGGGTTTTTTCTTGAAATGATATCAACGACTAGTGCGTGAAGCCAAAAGAACTTAAGACTCGTCATCGTCACTGTCTTGAATGATTCTTCGTGCTCTTGAACGGGCAGTATCGGTGCTTTCGCCAGCTTTTTGCGCAGCAGATGCCGATGACGGTCGCGTGTCTACGTCCACATCGTCTTCGTCATCCAGTTCGCTCAAATCCTCGTCTTCATCATCATCGTCGAGGAAATCATCATCTTCCTCTTCATCCTCTTCATCGTCCTCGGCTTCGTCGTCTATGAAGGCAGCACGTTGGAGACGACGTCTGCCGCCCGGTGCTGAGCGAATCTCGACGCTTGAGTCGTCATCATAGCCATCAGAGTCTCCACTTCCGTCGGTGATCTCGATCGGATCGTTGGCCGAAGCATAGACTCGACGTGGTCCAGGTATAAAGTCGTCGTCCAGGTTGTCCACGTCCTCGCCGCCGTCTGTAAAGTAGGGATTATTCTCAATGCCCAGATAAGCGGCCTCGTTGTTGCGCCTTGCGTCGTAGTCATGAATGCTTTCTCCATTGCTGTCGATGCTGTCTGGCCTCTCGTATGGACCTCGTATAACCCTCTCTATCTCGCTGAGCCAAGCCTCGTCGTCTTCGCTAGAGTAGTCTTCAGAGTCCCAGTCTCTACCGCGAGCGAGTCCAGACGCATCCGAGTCGTATTCGATCGCGCAGGATGGGTTGCTGCAGATACCGTCTTCGATTTCAGCTGCACATGCCCCGCAACGTGCAACCCGGTCCACTTCGTCAAATATAACCTTTCGCGGCCCAGACGAGTCGAAGATGTCTTTCCAGATCTTGGACGCAGCGGGCAAGTCGTCACCTTTTTGTTTCTGCGATACTTCAGCCGATGACGTGGTAGTGGCATGTTCAGCAGGAGCCAACTTGATTGCACCCTGAACCTTTTCCAAGATGTCTCTGACCAGCCAGATCTCGACGGGCGCACAAGCCAGCTCGGTGCGGCAAGAGGGACAGATCTTCTTGCGCTTCAGCGTGCGACTGGCGAGATAGCGTTGTCGGGCCTCTTCCGAGAATCCGGGTGGCGGTGCGGCCTCGCTGTCGAGGGGTTTAGTGAACCAGCTTTGAAGACAACGTATGCAGAAAGTATGTCCGCAGGGCGCCAGCACGCAGGGACGCCAGACGAGATCCAGACAGATCTGGCACGAGCAAGACGATTGGATCTCTTCAAAGACGGTATGCTGCGATGCTGTGAGGCTATGCTTAACCTTCAAGGAATCTTTGGCGGACTGCAATTCTGCCTCCAGTTCGCGGACACGCGCGTGCAATTGTTCGTCACCGTTCGCCGTGACTTGATGAGACAGCGGGTCTGTTTCGATGACTCCTGCTTCTCCCGACGGACTTTTTGCCTTTCGTGGGCTGATCGACTGGGGAGAGCTTGGACCTGCTTCAGATTGGTCCATATCGACGGGCTCGCGAGTCTTTGTATGCGCAGCAGTATTCTGCCTTTGTGCCTGCGTATCTTCGATCAACGGGACAGTACCATCCGCATCACCGTTGGTCTGCTTATGGGCTTTCTTGGATCGCTTTGCACGGGTAGAGGAGCTCATGACAGGCTGCTTATCGGCACTTGTCTTTGCCGCACGTCTGCTAGAGCTCGATCTGGTATCGTCACTGTGCTTGTGATTGGAAGCGGCGGGTGTCTCTGCGTCAGAGTCAACAGGTGCTGCTCTCTTCCTGGTAGACCTGGAGACAGGTGTGGTTTTCGAGTTCATGATGAACCGTGGTACGCAAGACTGGCAAAGATGGCTGAGCTCGGAAGACCTGAAATGCAATCACGCACTTTGCTAAAATCACAGCAATGTGTATTGCGCGTCTCACTCAACCAACACTTTTCGGCGTTTCGCACTCTTTTCGCACACAAATGTGTTTCTTCTATTAGGTGTCACCCACGGCGGGCCTATATACTGCACAGTGTCTAAAGAAGTGTTTCACCCATGGCAGCACGTATGAGGGAACAGCCAACAGCAATCGTCTGCTCAGCCTCTCGCTCTTGCAGCAGAGAGGGGTTGACCTCCATCAGGTCCAATGCTACAAGACAGCCAGTCTCGTACAGCGCTTCACAGATGTAGTGGCCTTCGCGGAATGTCAAACCACCTCGGACGGGCGTGCCTGTGCTTGGTGCCACACTAGGGTCAAGCGCGTCAACGTCGAAAGAGAGATGGATCGGACGGTCTCGCTTTCCTTGAGCTCCATTGACGTGGTCCAAGGCCATTTCTACCACCTTGCCGATACCGTACTTGTCGACGTGGTGCATGCTGAATGCCTTGATGTTGTGCTCCTTCAGAATCTTGCGTTCGCCAGAGTCAATGTCGCGCAGACCAATGTAGACCAGGCTTTGAGAGTCGAGCAACGGCTTGCGGGAAACCCAGCTGTTGAAGGGCTCGACGTCTGTTCCCTCAAGACCTAGCAAGAACGAGACTGGGCAGCCGTGCAAGTTGCCAGATGGTGTTGTTTGGGGTGTGTTGATGTCGGCATGCGCGTCGATCCAGATGAGAGCAGCGTCAGGGTGAGCACGGAGCGATCCGGTGACAGTGCCCAGAGCCAGACTGTGATCGCCGCCTAGTGTCAATGGCAACTTGCCAGCTCGTGCGTGCGTCTCGACTGCTTGGGCTACTTCCTTGCTCACCGTCGAGACCGTTCTCGGCAGCTTCATTCCACCAATGTCTGTGTCGGCGTCAATTCCGGCATTGATGTGTTCAAAGGACTGATGTCCTGAGAAGTCGACCTTCCAGCCCAGCTCCTCTAGCTGAGTACAGATACCTGCCTTTACAAGCGAGATCGGACCAGTATCGACACCTTGCCTGCGCTGGCCACCCGAGAAAGGGCAGCCTACAATTGCTACCGTCTTTTCTCGCAGAAAGCGTTCGTGAATGCTGATCGTCATGGTATGGAATGGTGGACGCTTTGCCGTGGTACGCTCGGATCTCTGATCATATATAGTCTGCAGCTAGCCGGCTACTAGTCTGGCCATCCACCAAATTCGGTCCGAGCGGCAATCAGTCCGGCACCAAAAGTTTAACCAAAAAAAGTAAAAAAACGGAACGGAACATCATCTCTAACATGCTGAAAAAAAAAAAGCAGCTAAAGCAGCTACGCGCTACGCAGAGGCTTTAACCTGCCGTCAAGTCAGGGAGCGAAGCCGTCTCATGTTCGAGACCGAACAGGCCAGGCAGGAAACGCGAGCAAAGCGGAAAACGTCTAGAGAAAAAAGGCAAAAGAACTGCCACAAAGCGGATTCCCGCGTGGTCCCCCACCGCAGTACTGACGCTTCGGTGCCGTGGTTAACTTCGCAGATCGGACGGGATGCGGTGCTTTCACGGCCCTGTGGTGGCAGATACTATACCCAGCAACGTAACACGCTATATACACGTAGTGACACTACGACAATGGGAAAGAGTACGACTCAGTCTTGACATCAGGTCCTGCAAGTGTGTAGAAGAGCTCGGAATCTGCCAAATGCCTCTTGATGGTTCATAGTTCATACTCATCCAGTCTGTGAGTGTTTGTCAGTTTGAGCGTACGCAGACGTGAGGCGCGTGAGTCGTGAGTCGTGAGTCGTGACGCTCAGTAATTATTTTGCCGTACGAGAGAACAGCCCTCCGGTCCCAAAATTCTTCGCGGGCGGGTTCCGTGGTCGGAACACTGATCTCGTGCCGCGACGTGTCGCGATCACCCACGATGTTGGCACAAAGCGCATGTGCGCGCAGTTCTTCCATTTCTCGTTTCTCACCATCACCACCACCACCCTCTCTGTTTTTATAACAGCCACTTACGACACATCGACTCGGCATTATGTCCGCCATCGACAACGAAGAGTGAGTCTTCCACTCTGCTCCAGCCGCTCTCGCTAAAAAGCAAAACGCCTGGAGCTGTTCCGCCCTTTCAGTAATGCAGTTTCTCTAACCTCCATCTGTTCACCCCATTCGTCCGTATGATCGCTTCTTTTGCTAATTCGACACAGTCTGATCGACTACGAGGAGGAAGTTGCTGTAGCACCCGCCCCTACCTCCAACGGAGCCGCCACTGCTGGCAACGGCGCTGCTACCACCGCAGATGCTGATAAAGACAAAAAGGCAAGCATCAAGTAGACCGACTTCCTGCATTTCTCCGGCTGTCCTCCGCGGTTCGAGTCTTGCACGAAATCTGCACGAATCTCCTGCTTCTTGAAACACGGTCTAAACATCTTATTCATCTTTTTCTCCCCTTCCTTTCTCGGACTGGCCTTTTGGATCATGCCCGGCTCTTTTCGATCTTGGTCGATATGAACCGTTCATTGCATCTGTGACTTTTGTCCATTTGCACCTTTCCGCGTTTTTCGGCATGTCCACGATCTTTTCCACACACACAGGGCTCCTATGTCGGCATTCACTCTACCGGTTTCAGAGATTTCCTGCTCAAGCCAGAGCTTCTCCGTGCCATCTCTGATCTTGGTTTCGAACACCCTTCCGAAGGTATGTCCTGTCACCCCGTGTCTCTCAAGCGAACCCTGAAGCTAACCCCGCCAATCCATTTGGGACACGTCAATCACAGTCCAGCAGGAATGCATTCCTCAGTCGATCCTCGGCATGGATGTCGTGTGTCAGGCCAAGTCGGGTATGGGCAAAACTGCTGTCTTCGTGCTGGCCACTTTGCAACAGATTGAGCCTGTAGACGGCGAGGTTTCGGTGCTTGTTCTTTGCCATACTCGTGAATTGGCTTATCAAATCCGAAACGAGTACGCTCGATTCACAAAGTACATGCCCGACGTTCGAACCAGTGTCGTCTACGGTGGCACACCAATCACTACTGATCAGGCAATGCTGAAGGACAAGACCAAGTGCCCACACATTTTGGTCGGCACACCCGGCCGCATGAACGGCTTGGTGCGCGACAAGATGCTCAAGGGGTCCGGTGTCAAGCACTTTGTCATTGACGAGTGCGACAAGATTCTGGAGAAGATGGATATGCGACGAGACATTCAAGACGTCTTCCGCGCGACTCCGCATCACAAGCAAGTCATGATGTTCTCGGCCACTCTTGCCAAAGAGATTCGACCAACTTGCAAGAAGTTCATGCAAAACCCCCTGGAGATCTATGTCGACGATGAGACCAAGCTCACCTTGCACGGTCTGCAACAGCACTACGTTCGACTGGAGGAAGCAGCCAAGAACCGTAAGCTCAACGATCTGCTTGACTCGCTCGAGTTTAACCAGGTTATCATCTTTGTCAAGTCGGTTGTGCGAGCCAACGAGTTGGACAAGCTTCTCCGCGAGTGCAACTTCCCATCGATCTGCATTCACGGCGGTCTGCAACAAGAAGAGCGAATCAAGCGATACCAACAGTTCAAGAACTTTGAAAAGCGAATCCTGGTCGCCACTGACATCTTTGGACGAGGTATTGATGTCGAGCGTGTCAACGTCTCGATCTCATACGACACACCCGCTGACGCTGACAGCTACCTGCACCGAGTCGGACGAGCAGGTCGATTCGGTACCAAAGGTCTGGCCATCATGTTTGTCAGCTCTGACGAAGATACCGAGGTGCTCAAACAGATTCAGAGCCGCTTCGAGGTTGCTGTTCCAGAGCTTCCCGAGACGATCGAGGCCTCATCTTACATGAACGCCTAATCGACTCATTGTCAATCAAAATTCTGTTATGATTGTTATCCCGACCTTCCGTATCTGTGTGATTTCTGCCTATGATTCCAAGTTACCCCCTCGCGGCTTCGCGGCAGGCCGTTCACCCAAGTTTTGAATTTGACCAGGGTTATAGTGTGCTACGTTGCTTCAATGAATATCTGCCACCACAGGGCCGTGAAAGCACCGCATCCCGTCCGATCTGCGAAGTTAACCACGGCACCGAAGCGTCAGTACTGCGGTGGGGGACCACGCGGGAATCCGCTTTGTGGCAGTTCTTTTCTCTTTTTTCTTGGAATTTTTGAGGGACGTTGTGTTTCCAGAGAGCGTACGGATATCGCTTGCAGAGCAGCCAGCAATAATGTTCTGCGTTCCAATCACGAACCGAGAATCTGACGTTGTGCCCCCGGAGCAAGGCATGAAGGAGGTGCTTTGTACTCGAGTAGATTTTCCGACTCAAATTTAAGGCCTATTTTTTTGGTAAAGATTACCGCATGATTTTGCTTTGAGAAGCCTTCTTGGGCAATTGACAGCTTTGCTAGTGCATCGGACGAGCTGACCCGTCCCGGCATGTCGTTATCGGCAGACAGGAACGAGCAGTTCAGCGAGCACTCTTACTGGGAGCAACGTTACTCGGATGATACCGAACAGGACTTTGACTGGTTTCGCAGCTATGCTGACCTTGCCGAGCTGTTTCGCGAGGTGATCCCGTCCACAAGCTCACGCATACTCATGCTTGGATGTGGGAATAGCACACTTTCCCCGTCCATGCACGCAGATGGATACAAAGACATTATCAACATCGACTACTCGAGCGTGTGTATCGACAAAATGCGCACACGCTACCCGGACCAGCAATGGCATGTTATGGACATCACCCAGCTCGACACTCCCTCCAATCTGGTCACATTAGGGGGAGCACACAGCTTCGACATTGCCATAGACAAAGGCACCATGGACGCACTCATGGCCGAAGGCAGGTCAGCTTCTGTCTGGCATCCCAGCGAGAAAGTCGTCCACGACGTCGCTAAAGAACTCCAAGGCGTCTCACATCTTCTCAAACCGGCACAAGCCACAACAAGCGGCGGGAAACTCATCTACATCACATTCGGTCAGCCGCACTTCCGTCTACCCCACCTGGAATCCATCAAAGACTGGACCATCGAGGTCAGAACCCTAGGCGACATGTTTCACTACTTTGTATACATCTGCACCAAGCACTAAGCATCACGGACACACAAGTCACCACTATTCATCATTTGCAAATTCACATTCAGCTGGTATAGTAGTCACGTCTGAAGGGGCCAAAAGTGGAAGGAAAGCGCTACCAGTTTCACGCTGGTCTTCGACCCGTGCCACGAGATGCGGAAGCGGATACGTTGTCGAGAAGCTGATGCATGGATTGACCAGCGGAAGACTTCAAGCCAGGGTAGCGCGATCCGGTCGCAGCAAGGGCTCGTGGGGACTTCCAATTGCGTGCTTCTCGACTGGCACGTAGCTCGTCGACTTTGGCCGCAGCTTGTTGATGTGTGCGTGGCGAGAGCAGAGATAATGGCGTATGCGAGACACTCGAGGAGCCGCCTTGCAGCTGTCGGCCGGTAGTCGCGACGTCAGAAGTGCCCCGATATGAGCTGCCGAGGCCGCGAGCCGTGCTGGTGCTGGTGCCAGCGCTTCGAGCAGTCACCGGCTGAACGGGGGGAAACAAATTGCCCCGCATAGATGCTGCCGTGCTCGCAGTCGATGCACCTGGGCGCTCAACCCCCGTCTTTGTCCTGAAGGAAGGCTCGGTCTGAGCAAACGATGTGGCGTTGGTCACAGACACATTTGCCGGCGTATTATCCACGGTATTGCCCATTGTCTTCGTCAAAGATGAGGCAGAACTCGACAAGTCGCCAGACATGGAGCTGTCGTCCTCAATGCTCTGTGAATCGCTGCGATCAGCAGCGCCTGTTCGCTTGACGGGGCGGACGTCTTCCGATTCTCCATCATCCTCTTCATCATCCGAAATTTCGATCTCCATCGCTTTGCGCTTGCCCTGTGCTTTGGAGGATGGAGATGTTTGAGCTGTTGCACCAACAGACTCCTTGGAGGCATTGGCGTTGCTTGGGCTTCCGAAGCCAAGGAAAGAGCCGCTTAGGCGCGAAATGAGCTTGGTCGTGCGTGAGAGTACTCCGTCCCCAGTTGTAGCAGCTTCGCTACCAGCGGCGGCATTGTTGCCATCCTTGGCGGGGATGGACGGGTATATTCGATCAAACTTTGCCTGATTCTGTACACGCTGAATCGCGGAACCGCCTTTGGACTTCTTCAGCCCGACAGCAGGAGTGCTGTGTGCACCAGTCCTGTACGGCGTCCCAAAAGATACTCTGCTCTTGTGCTGGACAGGGCCTCCTGCTGTGCGGGACCGGTCCTGTGCGGTAGTGTTAGCGGCGAGGCTCCAATTGAGATCCTCCGTGTTGATTGACGTTCCTTCCTCTGGTTGCTCTTCTTCTACTGCTTGCCAGTGAGCCGGTGAAACGGCACCAGGATATCTGTCCTGCACCTTCTTGAGGTACTTTCGCTGCAGGGCTTGCAGGCGGTAGGCTACTTTGACAGACGTCCATTCCGAGGTCCGTCCAGAGCGCTGATCGATCTGCATATCGTCCAGGAACCGGTCAGCAACATCCTCAATATTGACACCGAGCAGCGCTTCTAGGTACGCGTCTACTTTGTCCATTCTGTGCACCGTGGCACCGGAAGGATGAGCGTCCAGCATGCTTCGTGAGATAACTTTGAGACCGGTGACAAAGTACTTGTCGAGACGTGTCCAGTCCTGTGCTGTCCAAGAGCGAGGTTTGAAGTGATCGCCGGTGGGAGGTTGGAGGATGGCGGACAGTCGAGCTGATTTGGCTGCACGCTTGGTTGATGGCGCAGATGCAGGAGCCGCAAGGTCGATTTGTACTCGTGCAGGACTGCGGAAGCCCCCTGGAAGGAACGGTGTGGCTGGCGATGCTGGAACGATGCCATGATCGGCCCTCAGGCTGTTTCGCGGCGTGGCTCTGCGACTGGCGACGTCAATACTTGTCGCCCTCGAAGCATCCAGCAAGCTGTCTGATTCCGCAGTATCCTCCCGCGCCAATGACAGCTCGACGTCCATCATGATGCTCGTCAAGTCGGCTGCGGCTGAGACACTTGGTTCGGCATCGACGCGTCTCTCTTGCTCTACTCTTCGCATAACATTGACAAGATGCTGCATCCTCTTGCCAGTTGTGGTAGTCATACCGGACGCATCGCCCACGTCGGCACCCGACAGCCAGCCCTCGTCGACGTATTTGTGAAACAGCTTGAGGATGGCAGTGGCCCTTGCTGCGGCTCGTGGATCGAGCGATGAAATCTCGACAATAGGAGTAGACGATGCTTGACTTAGCTTGAGAACCCTGCTCTGGGAATGTGACGCATCCCCAAAGTTGTGACTCCGGGCTGATTCGTCCTGTAGTCCTGGCTGTCGCAGGTGTAGGGTATGAATCTGAGGAGATGTTGCGTCTTGCGATGCAGACGCAGAGGAGATGTCTACAAGATCCTCAGAATCTTCCTCCTCTTCATCTTCATCCTCTTCGGACAAAGGTGCCTCTTCCCGATCGAGTTGAACCTCGTCCTCCTCGGAGTTGGACATCGAGGACTCGAGTCCATCTATCTCGTCACCTGAGACTCCTTCCTCCTCCGCTTGTTCCTCTTCCTCCTCCTCTTCTTCCTCTTCGTCTTCGCCATCGTCTTCGTCGTAGGCAATGCTCTCCACGTTGTCCAGATGGCTGTTGGACGCTACAATCAGGACAGCTTCGTCATCCGTGGACGCAGATTCAGAAGGGTCGAGCTCCCCTTCCAGTCGAGAAGATTCGTCGTCAATGGCGTTGGATACATCTTGCACATAGGAAGTCTCGTTGGCGGCATCCGTATCACGGTCTGCACTTCCGACGCTCTCGCGTGTTTGATCGGCTGCTGAGTGGTCATCATCGGCTGCTTCCGATTGTAGGCTGAGTTGAGTGGCCTTGGCTGTAGACCGATCAACCTCTGTCAACTCCTCCAATAGCTCGTCTACCGCCTCAGCTTCCTCATTATCGTCTGGACTGACAGATCGTAAATCAGACAGCATATCTTCTGGCGCGACTGACACATCTGCCTGATCGTCCTCCGTCGTTCGGCTATCAAAGGTTTTGGATAGGCTCTCCTGCTCCATGGACTGATCTAGAGATTGATTGATGACCGAAACTTCCTGCTCGGCGTTGTCGACGATGTGTGAGATGGCGAACGACTCTTCGACTGATACGACGCTTCCACTGGCCTCGGTACTGACGTCGTCCTCGCCCGGTGTGGGTTCCCTCAGGTCGACAGACAGATGGGCCGATTCGGCTCTGGATATGTCAACTTGGCTGTCTTCGTCGTCTCGTGATTGTGCGGGCACCTCGGAACGATCTTGGTCGAGAAGCAAGCTGCTTTCCGGCTCGGGCACGGATTCCTCATGCTCACTATCGCCTGAAAGCTGATTCGACTCTGACAATTCGCCCTCAAGTGTCACATCCGCCTGGATGTCGTGCGTAACATCTCGTTGAATGTCTTGACTTTCGTTTTCGCCATCGCTGTCAGACTCTGAGGCGACAAAATTGTCGTCCTGGCCGAAGATAAAGCCGGCGTCATCTTGATCCTCGTTTCCGTCCCACACAGCCCCTTCGATCTGAGCTGATCCGTCATAAGCATGTTCCTCGGCAGTGTTTGAGAGCGACTGCTGCTCCATCTCTGCTTCGTGGACTCGAGACAGGGAGAGGTCCTCTTCGACGAGCATCGGATCAAGTACGTCGTCAATGCTGACTGCAGAGGTGTCAACGATTGTGTGGTCGAGAGCCGTGCTGGCGCTCCTTGAGCGGATCCTTGACACGGAGGGGCTGTTGGCATACATGCTCCGCTTGCTCTGACTCGCAATGAAAGACGCCGAAGTATTGCCTGTGCGCATGGATCTGCTGCGATTGGCGTGGAAGGAAGAGTTGCCAGCGTATACGACAATGTTGGGGTCAATCAGGAGCAATGGATCATCACTCGGCGAATCTGGTAGAGATGGACGATCAGTCGTCACGTCGCCAAGCAAGACACTGGCTGGCAGAGGAGGTGCAGACATCCTTGAGCCCAGAGAGCGACGTGAACTGTTGGAAGCAGCGGTGCCGACTGAACGACGCGAACTGTTGGATGCAGCGGTGCCACTACGGCCCCTTCTGCTCCTACCGGCGCTCTGACTCGACGAGGTGGAAGACGATGACTTGATAGAGATATTGGACAGGTCTGCACTGTCATCGTGTAGCTGAGAGCGTGCCAGCGAGCCCACACGCTTTTGTGCAGGCGGCTGGGGTGTCTTGGACTTTGCCCTCGCCTGACGTTTGGACGGAGTCGGCTGAGTTGGCACGAGATAGGTGACCTTTATTGGACTATGGGTCAGTTCCTGATTCCAGCCATTTTCTTCTACCTCCCTGAGGAAGGAGGCATCGGGCCCGCGTCGTTTGATATGGACGGGCTTGATCTCCTCCTCGTCTTCGTCGTCCTCTTCTTCCGGTTGGAGCGTCGGATAGAATGCGCGCCGTGATTGTGCTGTAGGGGTAGCCATTCTGCTCGGTGTTCTGCGCGATACTGGCTTCTTCATGGGAGACATCTGTGAGGTACTGGAACGAGTGGGAGAGGGCGAGGTTGGGTCTTGCGCTAGAGGTGCCTTTGCTCTCTTTGGCGTCACGGTAGCCACAGCTTCCGATGAGCTTGGAGGAGTCAACAATCCGCCCGGAGCGTTTGCACGGACTTGGGTCTGGGACGAGGATCGATGCTCTAGATCTTTCGTCTGCTGTGTAGTCAGAGGCTGTCGGAGCGACGCTGTACGGCTAAGATTGAAAGTCGGATCAGGCATGTTGTAGAGGGTGTGATTACTAGCCAGCGGTGAGTGTATGCTGTGCAAGGGGTGGAGGGCCGTTGTGGTGTCCGTATCAAGTGGCACTGTGTTTTCGTCGTTGTGCAACTGTCGCTTAAGCTTATAGACACTGCGCGCCATGCTTGTCGTGCTGGCCAGAGATGATGGTATGAGCACGAGGTAAGTCCTCCACTAATGAAGCCGGTGTTGTTGTTGTTGTTGTTGTCTCCAGGTGTGCACGCGTGAACAATGGACTGCAACGACGTAGAAAGCTGTCTGCGTTTGCGATCTGCGAACACTGGGCAGGAAGGTGTCAAGACGCTCGTCTATCAGACCCTTGCTCGAGGTATGACAATGTGTTCCTTTTGACGTTCCGCTCAAATTTCTCGGTGTGTTGGAGGCAGCGACTGCATATCCGCGTGGCTATTCACGCGCACACGGACCACAACGCGCAGATCATCATGCATCACGTGCAGTCCAGAACAACGGTCTAACAAATTTGTTCTGAATTTCTATCGGGCGGTTCGTGTCGGACCATAATAAGTCACGTGTAGAGTCCAAAAAGGTCGGCCGAGCCTCACATGAGCCGTGCAGGCCGAGTGGAAGATGTCGCTAAGCTCGACAGGTCCAGGTCTCCCTTCTACCACCAGACTATTCAACATGACCAAGAAGAGAAGGAACGGCGGGTAAGTACTGCATCGGTCACCATGGGACGCCCATCAATGCTGCTGCTGCTGCTCTTCGCGATTCTACACGACTGTCACCACTGCATCGCCTCAACATACGAATTGCCAGCGAACCTTGACATCAGCATCTATTAGACCGGCACTAGCTCGTTGTATCGCCTGTCTCTCGAGCTAGCCCGACACGTCATGATCCACTATCTACGCCTGTCGCCACAAATTCAGTCATCCGACAAAGTAGGATCGTGCATTCGACACTAGCAGCAGCAGCAGCATGGGAGGGAGTTTCAGGGTCACCATAGCCAAAATACGACATCATACTTACCACATTGTTTCTTCTTTGCTCTTCTCAGCCGTAACAAGCACGGCCGAGGCCACGTTGCATTCGTGCGATGCTCCAACTGCGCCCGCGCTGTCCCGAAGGACAAGGCCATCAAGCGATTCACTGTCCGCAACATTGTTGAGGCTGCCGCTGTCCGTGACTTGTCCGAGGCTTCCGTCTACCAAGGTATGTTGTTGGCAGAATCTGCATTAGCCTCACAACGGGAACTAACGTGGTGTTGCATTTCACAGAATACGCTTTGCCCAAGCTCTACATCAAGGTCGTGTACTGTGTCTCGTGCGCTATCCACGCCCACGTTGTCCGAGTCCGATCGCGTGTTGGTCGACGAAACCGTAACCCCCCTCCTCGTGTTCGTTTCAACAAGGATGGCAAGAAGATCAACCCCGCTGTCGCTCAGGTTCAAGCCACCCGCGCTTAAAACCTCGTCCAAACGACAATCACATCACAGCCAGTTGTATCCTAGCCCCTCCCATTCTCAGCACTTTCTTCCAACACAAAAATCAATGCATCAACCCTTTTGCTTCTACTCTTCGCGTCCATAAGATGCAGTCTATACTGTTTCGAATCCGATTCTGAGTCGAAGTAGGTCTTTGATGACCAGCTGGACGCGTTTCTGCTCAGACTTGCGACGCAGTTCTTCCTCGCGCGAGAAGCGAAGTTCTTCGTCCTGGTCGGTACCGTTGGGTGTACCTGCGCTGTCCTCATCGTCGCCGTCGTCGTGTTTGCGCTTCTTGTCTGTGCTAAGCGACTTGAGTTGGTCGAGGCCGTCGAACACGCCTTGTAGTGATCGAACGGCTTCCAGCATCTTGGGTCGAGATAGGTAGAGGAAGTGATTGAGAAGTCGACCGTCCAGAACACCTTTGGCAAGGGGACGCGAGACCAGATCGTTTCGCACCGTGCGGAACCCTCGCGGATTGAGACCGGCAAAGTGCTGCACAGAACGGACGAGTTGACTCTGCAGTAAGTGCAGTCGTTTGGCGACCTTTTCGTCGACAGCGGCGAGCGACTCGAGTGCGCCGTTGGCTTTGGCAAACAGCAGCTTGTTTCGCGTCTCCTCTCTCCCTCGCAGTTCCGCATCGGACAGCCATCGACCTCGACACGTCGTGCTGGCCACCACCTCGGACGGTGTCTGAAACTCGGTCTTGAGCAACAATCGCTGACCGCCCAGCGAAGTCGGCACATTGGGCGCATATTCAAAAAGCCGGATGACACCCCCTTGCCTCGCCAGACCAGTGATACCACCCATCGCTTCTCCACTTGTAGCCACGAGCGAAAGCTTGTCGTGACTCACCAGGAAATTGCCCATTGTCACGTTCTGATCGTTAAAGTCCTTGCCGAGCGACACGAAGCGGTATGGCTCTTCCTGGAATGCCAGGAACCAAAGCGAACGCTGAACATCACTGAGCAGGATGAAGTTCTTGATCACGCGGATGCTTGTGATGTAGAACGGGCAGTCTTGAAACGCGACCGAGATAAGCCATTCCTCCTTTTCCAGTGCTCGGACGAAAAGCTTCTGTCCGGACGTGTTCATCAAGAAGCCGTTGATGTCGGCAATGGCGGTAACGGGTGCTTTTGTCTCGTCTCGACACACTAGCTTGAGACGCAAATCTTTCCCGATCTGATAGCGACTCGAAACCACCTCGACCACCTCGAACAAATAGACAGAGCCCTTCGCTGTCCTGTCCTCGCCATGGTACGTAGTTGTGCCGGCTGCAATGAACTTTTTCCGTCCGGAAGGATGGCTGGTGGCGTCTAGATTGACCACTTCGAGCGCGGTGACCGTCTCGTTGGCGTCAAATTCAAAGCCGTCTACGGGCGATTCTTTGTCCTCGTCGATGAACAATTCCAGCGCACCGCGTTGCGAGAAAGCGCGGGTAACGTCTTCGCCTGGGTCCTTGACCGTCTCGCCATCTTCGTCATAGAGCACGAACTGGCAAGGACTCACCGATGCTGCAACAATACTGTGCGTAGGGTCGTGTGCCACCACTCTGGTATACTCTCGGCCTGGACGGTAGCTCGATGCGATCCACTGTGAGCCGTCGTGCAGCTCTGAGGGCAAGCATGCGGTCCAGATCTCTCCTCTTCGATCGCAGTAGACTAGATCCGGCGCGCTAGGTATTGCAGCCGCCGAGCTGACAGAGGTTGCGTCACCTTCAGGCCAGTCGAGAATGCGGAGGTCGCCTTGTTGAGGCTTGTAAAGTATACTGACCGAAGTCTCGCGACCGGCACGAAGGATTATAAGGGAATTTGCTGTGGCTGCACCATTCGATTTTGTGTTGGGCAGCGCGAAAGGTTGCAAGGTTTGACCACGATGCCGATAGTCGCTGCCGTTTGCATCAAAAGACCGAGAACCGACGGGCTGGACCAGGACTTCCACGAAAGCTTTGTTGAAGCAGAAAGAGCGACTTGTGCTACAGTCGCTGCTCTCGCCGAGAGGCTCCTGAGGTACAAGCTGATACACTGACACAAAATTATCTTCTGTCAACGAGACAATGCTCACTGTGTCACCAATGTGACAGGCAACCGCTGCCGATAGAGTGGCAACTTGCTCCGCTGAGAGGTTGCCCTGTCGTGATTGCTCGTTGGCAAGTTGCTGTGGTTGTGCTGCGAGACTGTGGTTCTGCCAGACTTCTTTCAAGTCTGGCAAGCTGAGGATTCGACACACATCGCTCGAGTCAAGGACGAAGATGAAAGCCTTATCCTTCGCCCTTATAGGCGCTGGCGGAGCTTCAGCGTCAACTGCATCCTCTTCGTAATCGACCGCTTCTTCATCCTCCAGCGCGAGTCGAGTGTTTGAGTTGTTGATGCTCTGATGCTGGAAAAGTTGACAATGGGTGTCACGGAAGACGTTGACGCAGACAGCTTGCGAGTGCCCAAGGGCGCTCGACACCTCCAGCAGCTCGAACTTCGTTTGTCGATCGCTGAGAGCAAATACAAGTGTCTCCCCGTCTGACGTGTGGATCACAGCATATTCTTCGGCATCAATGCGTGCCTCTAAGATACGCGTCCCGCTTCCAGCTGCACCTGAGATCGGAAGGTCGTGAAGCACCTCAAGACTTGCCGACAAGATTTGTAGAGATGTAGGTGTGACTCGTCCGACCTTGCCGCCAAGGACTGGTGCGGCGGACAGAGTGGCCTGAGGGAGACTATTGGATTGAAGGATTTGTAGATCTCGATCGCAGGTCATGTAGACAGAAGAGTTGCTCTCGGTTGCGCTGCGCAAGATTTGAAGGTTGCCGTTAGCTTCACCAATGACGAATACTTGAGCGAATGCTTGCGTTGAGGTGTTGCCGTCGACGGTATTCTGTGCATCGCCGCTTAATCTTTGCTTGGCATGTAATACCAACTTGGGATCGAGGTAGACGAGTCCAGCCTGACTTCCCGATCCATTACAAGCGACAAGTCCGCGGCGGTTGGCAGTTCCTGACGATAGGGCAGGTAATTTGCGGCGTGCCATGCCAGAAAATCCTCCGTGAGAGCGAATATCACCAGCTTTTGCTAGGGTAAGTACGGTTCTGTCGGTCTTATGCCCATTGGAGCCATTTGCATGAGAACCATGGCCTTCCCCGTAAAGATCGTCGTCCAGATCCATGTCGGGCTCTGTGGTCTTAGCTTCGCTACCATTTGCGAGGGGTTCGGTGGCTACACGAGTTGCAATCAGCTCATACAGGGACGAGGTACCTGCCATAGATGCATTGAAGAGGTATTTCGTGCTGCTTTGCAACATGAACAAGGAAGAAGACGGCGTGCTTGTTGCAGGCACATGTGCAACAGAGCCTTCAGCTACGACTGCCTCTTGCATGCGCTCAAATCGTACACCTTCCATGCTTCGCCCATCCATGCGGCATTGGAAGAGGTAGATATCTCCGTTGGCCAACGTGAGTACTCCATTTGTGTCTCCAGTGAAAGCGAGTTGAGATGCTTGCAAGTCCACTACTCCTTCGACATTGATGGTAGATTCAGGCTTGACTGATGAAAGTGTTTTGAACCAATCAGTAACAGCCGTAATGACGTTTTTGCCGCTTTGATCGACATGTATCAAGGAGGACATTGAGACGACCAGGACTCCACCTAGACTTTGCGGACAAGGTACCATATACAGGCAGTCAAAAGGCAGCTCCTTGCTGGCTGTTACAACTGGATGCGCGCTGCGAAATACACCATCGTCATAGGGATCTGCAGGTACTGCAGCTCCATCGATGGAAGCTGATAGGTCGAGGGTGAAGAAATAGACGCTGTGGTTGTCCTTCTTTTCCGACAGTAGACCAGTCCATGTAGGGGGTTGTGAGAACAAGACGGCCACGGTGGGCTTCTGGAAGCCAGGCAGAAAGCAAAAGTCTCGCAGGTTTTCGATCTGTGGATCGACCTCACGCATTGTCAGGACAAACGAAGGAGAGTACGGCCAACTGTCTACCGGTGCTCGCTGGTCGTCTTGGTCTGCATCATAGTCAAATTCGGCTGCATCTCGATAGAATGGCAAAATCGCGAGTGCATCGTGAGGCAGTAGGAGAGCGGCACAGCGCGAGAGCGGGTCCGCCCGAAGACTCGGAAGAAAGAGATGCGGAACACCGTTAAAGAGCTGTGAAGCTCGCTCGTAGGTGTGGACAGAGACTGTTTCCAGATCATCTAGCTCGTCTGACCATTCGAGCAAGGCTAGCTTGGCATCGGTGAGGGATATGAGTAGACGGTCGCGACCATCCTGATCGCTATCCAACGTTTCGATGCGTTGCAAGCCTGTGATAGTGCCAAAGAGATTGTGCTCCCGTGACAGCACTATCTGATGGTCTGATGCTGTGCGATAGACGTCATAAACCCGAATGACATCGTCTCGGGCAGTGACCAGCTGACTGATGAGTGTACCGCGATGCAGTCTGCGCGTCTGAGCTCTGGATGGCGCAGCACTGTGATAGTTGAGATGGAGCAGGAGCGCATGGCTACAGCCACCTGGCGCAATCTCTTGGCGGTGATAACTGCTAGCCATCGCTCACGGCACTGATCCGACACCGATCAGGTGGGTTTGATCGACGCACACACGTCGGAAAGGGTCCGACGAAGGTTTCTTCGCATTTTCAATCTGTGAATGTGAATCACACTGTGTTCGCTTTGGCCAAGTTTGACGTGACTTGTGAGAAGCTCGCCCACTTTAGCTCAGATCGGAACAACTTTTTCTCACCTTCATCAACTGCGCTTTCCAACACGAGCTTTGCTCCACCACACTGAAGTATGCTGGAGGAAGAAGAAGAGATCGTCGACTATGAAGACGATGAGGCAGAATACGAATTCACCCAGGATGAGTTGCAGCAAAATATGGACCGATCCGATCCGCTCATCGATGCTGCATATGCAGACGCTTTAGAGGAACCGATGCCATCGGCACCACCTATGCAAGTAGACGACCCTCTCGATTCCGCTCCCGCTACAACGCCGACACAGACTACTTTCGACTTGGCCTCATCAGCACCAAATACTCATGGCGAAGCAGGCACAGAATCGGGCCAAACAGACAGATCGTATCTGCTAGACAGGTTGTCTGGACCTCTTCCTGATCACGACACCTCTTCCGAGTCCCTTGACCAGGATGCCAGCTTCCACGCAGCAAAGAGAAGCAGATTCAACAAACAGCCGTTGGCCCCTGGGTGGAGGACAATCTATCCAGATTCACCTTATGGAGAAATCTCGTACTATAACGATGAGACTCGGCAGACGGTATACTTCAAACCCGTAGCGCACAGATATTTGGACGGAGAAGTCGCAACGGAAGTCGTTCAGAGGCCTAGTAAGGGTCACATGAAGCGAGCAAGAGAGGCGCAGAGAAGGGCACTTATTGCTCAGTCCAAGGCAGAGGCTGCAAGCCCAGTCTTCAATAGAAGTCTAGCGGATTCCACCAATACAAGCCAGCGGGAACCATATTCGTCGCCACAGCAAAGCGAAACCAGCAGAGAGGCTGTCGACGTCCAAGCCGAATCTGCGACCCAATCGCCTGATTCGGAGCGAAGGAGAACAGCTGCTGCTGCGCTTGGCAACGGGTTCTCGCGAGGTCCGGTACTGTTTTTGGGCAATGACATGGACGACGTTCAGCCGGCCACTGTCAAAGATGAAGAGAACATTGCCGCAGTTCAAGCAGAACAACGTCGGTCGTCTCCTCTGTCATCACTCTCATCGAACGGAGCGTCAGAAGCGATCGACATTCCACAATCTGCCTTTCCTCCGGCAAAGCAAGTGGCCATGGCGCCCTTTTTGGGTGCGGGGTCGCCTCTGGACCACCATGTGAGTCACACAACCGCTGTCGCTCCGGCTCCTGCGGTGTTGATTGATCTTACGTCTGATTCACCATAAGAAGTCATCGGACGCAGCCATACGTATGCGAGCAGGTCTTGCGTTTGACAAGTCGTCATATTAACCAATTAGAGTGAACTTTGTTGCCGTTGCGTTTGTCTGCTGGCTGTGCAGGAGGCCATTGAAGGACAAACCGATCGACAAAAGGCCGGACCAACTTGGCTGTGAGGGAAAGGCTCTTGACTCTAGCAAATGACTCGACATAAATCACTTTGGGCGAATCGAGACCCAGTATCTAATTAAGAGGGGGTCGAGCTGTTAGTACAAATGTTGACACCGAGAGTGGGTACCACCGTACGTACTCTTAGTAGGTAGACTGCCACCACTATGGGGACACAGGTGCCCGGACCGTTCATCAAGATGACATCGGCAAAGACAGCGCCTCGAAAAGTACCTCTTTGAGCCAGCTGTGAGAAGATGGGCCGAACTGCGATGTGGTATACGCAGAACAAGATGCTCTGGAGGAGGGTGAAGGGAGTTGTTAATAGACTCTGATGTACGCGTCTTGCTCGTGGAATTTGGAGGGTGCTGATGCCATGCTTGCTGTTTTGCGCTTGTCGTTCAAATTCCTGAGCTTTGCGCAGACTGAACTGGTCGCCAGAGCTGAGCAGATAGATCCTTTGAGCGTAGCGTTGGGTCGGGAGTGCGGAGACGAGCTGCAAAAGCTCCGTCGTGTGACCACCTGTGGAAACACAGGAGTCAGTACAGGAATATACAGACGATTGTTCAACTATAGGCCACGTACCGGAGCCTAAAAAGGCAGCTACTTTGACTGTTGTTTTGCTCGCAGCATCGATTTTGCTTCCGGTATCGCCTCGACTTGGCAAGATGGCAAAGATACGAACTGCAAGGGCAATGACGATCAAGAGACTGGAGAAAATGATCTGCCATGATGGAAGGGGCGGTACAAGAAAGAGCAGCAAGCTTGGAGGTAGAAGCTCATGTATGGGTTGCTTGAAGTATGCTCGAAGTGCCAGGAGCTTCTCTTCGAGCCCCGCATCGGCGGCGGCCATGGTTGGTGTTTAGCAGATCTGGAATTCTGGAATGCTGGTTCAAGGGTTCACGTCAGTCTCGGTTGCCGAGTCCCGAGAAGTTGGTTTAGGCTTTGGCCGGACATGGTACCACTCACACTGTGATCAACGTATTTGCCGAGATAGCTGACGATACGACACTTTGGCTGCAGCGCGCGTTGGAATTTCTCAAGATGTGCTCAAAGCTTTCGACGTTGATTGCAATTCAGGCAAAACTCATCGTGTCTTGGCCAGCAGCAAAGAAAGTCGATGGGATGGCGATTCAATTGGGTATTGTGCTGAGCAAACAGACTGTGGGCGGTGTGTGGCGGAGTGGATTTGGTAAAAATAAGAGCGTTTTGGATTTGTGCCTTTGTTCTTGGTCATCGTGGGAATACAGAATCTTGTTATATAATTAGCTAATCTGCCGACGGATTACCACAAATAAAGCTGTGGTACGTTCGGTTATTGGATAATCCGTTTCACCTTACAGGCTGCTGCCATTGCCGCCGCTCTCTCCTCCCACCCTCATCCTCTCTTGCACCTCTTGAACCTCTGCATCGCCAGCAATCACCAGCTAGATGATAATGAGGACATGAGCCAACTTTCGCACACAACCAGCTCGGGTGCTTTGTCACACGTCAGCGACATGGCACCCCAAAAGCAGTCTGCTGACTTCAAAGTCGCTGGCACGCAGCCCTTCACCAGTCTGCAGCAATCTGAAGCCGACGACAACGCTTCTTCATCTTCAGCTCGCAACCCTTCAGCTTCAGCTAGCTCGACAATTGCTTCCACCATGACTTCTCCGCTTCCGAATGCAGCCCAACGTAGGCGTGCAAGGGAATTGGCCACCGTCCTTTTATCACTAGCGACATGCAAGGGCTGTTCCCGCCCCCTCCAAGATCCAGTCTCGCTTCCCTGTGGTCATTCCGCCTGTCTGCAATGTATCAAGGATCGCGTCATGCCTACAACCAGTCAGAGGCAGGATGAGACGCTCGCACTTCCTTGTCACAGCCATCTGCCGCCCAGACTTCCTCTCAGCCCAATGACTGTCCCCTGTCCCGTGCATGGCTGTCCTAGATCCGCCATCGGTCGAGGTATTGGCGTCTGGGCTGGTCATCTGCCCCGGTACGGACTCAACACGTCAACACCCGAGCAACTTCCACTCGGCTCGCAAGACGTTGGTCCTGGGTCTCTGCCACTTGACGGCTTTGTCGTAGGAGTGCCCGAGCATCCGCAGCAGTTGACCGTCATTGCTCCTCAGGCGCGCTCAAAAGCCCATCTCTTCGCTGCACCTGTCGCAGGAATTCGCGATGCTGCCGATGAACCTCCAGAAACCTTATTGCCGTCGTTGGCCAGCAGCAATTTGCTACGCACCGACGTCACTCTCACAAAAGCCGTCGCCATATTGAAGAAGTATGCCGCGTCTTCGTCGCAAGCTGCGCGCCACCGTCAACTGTCCAGTGCGCCGACGCGTGCAAGCCGTCGAGGGCGCAGCCGAGCACTGGCTAGACTTCGTGGCAATCTCGCCAGGGCACGCGGCACTGCGCGCCCTGTCGACTCACTTAGCCACCTGCCGTCCGTTCACGCCCGCACCGCACCCAGGACAAGAAGTCGACTGGCTACTTTGCAACCTGGGAACGGTAATTTCGGGATGAATGAGTCTGATCTGGAAAGTGGCACAGTCGGCGGTGTCTCTGCCGTCATCTCGGATTCTGACGACGAAGATTCAAATCTTGACGATGAAGAAGAGCCTGTCGTTGACGGTACCTTCCGCCGTCGCAGCTCACGTCTGTGGGCCAACGCTGTTCCGTCTGACCAGGAAGATGAAGGAGAGGATGAAGACGAGGACGAACATCTGTGGCCCGATCGGGTCGGTGGCGCTTACTCTCGGCCTCTCAGCGGGCCCTATCTTCAAGCACAAACTTCTCGTCGCAGCAAGGACAAGACGAAGAGACGGCGCAGTAAGCCTGTTGACGGTCATGCGTCGGATCCTTCGCAGGTCGCCTCTTCGCGCTCCTCAGACGCAAAAGTGGCAAAACGTAATCCTGTCCAAGCACTGACCTTGACTCGCGTCGAGTCAGGCTGGAGTACTGAAGACAGTGCTGTCGAGAGCAGCTCTAGCCGTTTCCAGGCAAGATCTACTGCGGCTGACATGTCGGGCTCCGAAAGCTTGTCTCTAGCTGGCAAGGTCGGACCGAGCGGAGAAGCTATGATACAGAGCGTGGCAACGCTTCATTCGGAGCTTGTCGAAGTGCTCGAATGCCATTTGTGCTATTTGCTGTTGTATCAGCCTCTTACTACACCGTGTGGTCACACCTTCTGCAAGCCTTGCTTTGCAAGAAGCTTGGATCACGGCAACAAGTGCCCGTTGTGCAGATCGGAAATGCCCAACTTTTCCTTTTTCCAGGACCATGCGCCCAACGCGTCTTTGCTCAACCTGCTCACCTCAGACACCGCCACTTTCTCCGACGAAGACCAAGACTCGGAATCCACACAAGCTTATTCCGAGGCATCGACACAGAAAAAAGCCAGCACGTCCGACGACCCAGAGATCGACCCGCATCACTTCGGGTTGAAACGCCTGTACGAGCAGCGCAAAGCAGCCATCGAGCAAGAGGAGCGCGATGCAAGACTGTCGACGCCCATCTTTGTCTGCACTCTGGCATTCCCGGGCATGCCCACGATCCTGCATATCTTTGAGCCTCGCTATCGGCTCATGATGAGGAGATGCCTTGAAAGCGACAATCCTAGATTCGGCATGGTGTTACCTTCGCGGACAAACGGCGGTCTGGAGGAGTACGGCACGATGCTGGAAATCAAGTCGATGCAGATGCTTGCCGACGGACGCAGCATGATCGAGACCGTTGGATCGTACCGCTTCAGGCTTCTGGAGAAAGGCTCTCTGGACGGTTATACCGTTGGCCGCGTCGAGCGTGTGGACGACATCTCGCTCAAGGATGAAGCTGAACTCGAGCAAGCTGCTTTGCGACGCAGAAAGGACCTCGATCGCAAAGCCTCCGAAAGCACCTCAGTGTCTGCCGCAAAAACCTTCACTGCGTCTACTGAAGAGAAATCCTCTCCTCGGCAGCAACTGGCAAGAACTGGGTCGTCCTCATCCACCACCAGCAGTCAACTCCCACTCTTCCGCAATGCTGAGCAGACCGAGACTGTTACTCCAGGAGATGGGCCAAACCAGACTGAGACATCGACAGACGAAGATGGTTCGTTGGCGCCATTCCCACCCGTACCCGCCGAACCTTCCACGCAGGAGCTGATTGAGATCTGCACCACGTTCATCGAAACTCTGCGATCTGGTTCTGCGCCATGGCTGCTCAGCCGACTCAACCACACCTACGGCCCTATGCCTGGCCCTGACGAAGTGGAGCGACTCGGATACTGGATGGCGCTTGTTATGCCCATTGACGAGCATGAAAAGGCCAAAATGCTTCCGATTACCAGTCGACGCCTCCGACTGCGCCTCGTGGTCCACTGGATTGAGCAGCTTCGCCAATCCTGGTGGTTCAACAGCGGCTGCACTGTCTCGTGATGGCCCCTTCTGTCTACCGTTTCGAATCCCCATATACCCTCTTTAATGCTTGCTTCCATTCTTCCGCTTATACTTTACTTGCACTTTGACTGTCCTTTGTACGATTACCTAATCTTAGCTGCGTTGCATGCATCCGACACCTCCACTTGTAGCTTAATCCAATTTTTCCTCTTTCTCCACACAGACAGGTGCACCAGAAAAAGGTCGCAGAGAAGGGTAGCGAGATCTGCGCATTTCGGCGTTTCATTTTTTTAAGGTGCGGCGGGGATAGCGCAAGATGGTACGGCAGTGACGTTCTTGCATTCTTGCGCTCAGTACTTGTCCTCTCACAACATCCTTTGCGCTTTGCCACTTCGTACACCTCGGTCTACGAGTCTCATTCTTGCCCATCATAGGATCTTCTGCCTCCAAGTTTAGTCAATTGCCAGACGATAGAAAGATGGCTGCCAAGCAAGTTGCCGACAAGCTCATCTCTGAGCACCTCATCGCAGTCTTCTCCAAGTCGTACTGCCCTTACTGTGCCCAGGCCAAGTCATTGATCAGCAAGCTCGGTATCGACCCAAGCAAGGTCGGCATCCTTGAGCTCGACACCATGGGCTCGGAGGGAAGCGACATTCAGGTATGTTGACGGAGATTTTCGAGCTCTTTAAGTAGGGGCGGAACTGACATTGGTTGGTATTATGCAGGCTTACCTCGGTGAAGAGACCAAGCAACGAACCGTGCCCAACATCTTCATCAACAAGAAGCACCTTGGTGGTAACTCGGACCTCCAGCAGGCTCACCAGTCGGGCAAGCTGACCCAGCTCCTTCAAGCTTGAGAGAGTCTATTAGTCAAACAGCTCTATATCAGTGAAAGTCTGTCTGTATTCTCCCATCCCGTCAATCGTGTGCGGTCGTTTGCGTGAACTGTCGCGATAGCTCCGGAGGTGTGAAGGCCGTCCGGTATTCGCTTGAGAGTCGACTCGGAATTGTTCAGAATGCTCAGACCCCTTCCAGATGTACCACTGACCCCAAAAGTGACGAACACAGGCATCGCTGCTTGCCCATGTCCCTGCGAGGACGGGAACGGGGCTATAAGTGCACTGCAAGCTCAGCAGGGAGCAGGACTCGGCTCCGATGATTGTTGTATGAGCCGCACGCTCAGACTACCGCCTCATACATGCACAGCGTCTCTGCTCCCTGTCTGTGGAAACTGACGGGCCAGAGACCTCGTACATTCCCGAACACGCTGAAAGCCCTGCTGGTGTCTGGCGTCATTGCGGACTCGCAAATCCTTTTCCGGTCTCCCCCTGAAGCGCACGCACGCACGCACGCACACGCTAAGACTATGTACCGGGATAATGACCGTAAAAGTATAAAGCAGCTGCGTTGGCCGGACTTTGCGCAGACGACGGCTTCTTGTCGACATGTCGACCCGCCACAATACTCTCCCAGTTATCCCGGCCACGCGTTTTGCAACAGGCGCCGAACTGATGATGTTTATCGACCAGATTGCGCTGCAGGCAAGGCCGACTCGATTCTGGTACGTTGCCTGGATCACATCGTCAAGCAACATGCTCGTGGGTCTCATTGTCGTCACAGCAGGTCTGTTGTTTCGCTACAAGAAATTCGACGAGAAATTCTGGATTGTACGCTTCGAGAAACGAGGCGCTCCTACTACCCAAAGCAAGCCTCTGCCGTCCGGATCAGTGAGACCGGCCAAAGCCAGGAAATTTGTAACAGCGTCTACCTTCAACAGCCATCTACTGTTTACATCGGCCTATGCAGTCTCACTGTTTGTCAGCATCCTTCAAGCGTGGTGCACGCGGGGTTTCATGGACACGCCCCTGATTGACACCAATTTCCTAGACTGCACCATGATGTTCGCCCTCTGGACCAAGGCCTGTCTAGGCTGCATCGGATACATCGAGCTGCTGTTACCCAACGTCAACGCCGTGCTCTGGAACTCCTCTTTTGGTGGACTCTGGCTGTTCACAGTCTCCGCGGGATTGTTCGTAGTCTCCAAGACGACACTTTACAGTTCCAAGGTTGCTTTGCTACGACCTTTGATTTATTCAGAGGTTGTACAGGACGGGATGGAAGCAAGACCTTCCAAAGACTCGATTCTCCTGGCGAGGTACGCCTGGTCGTACGCAATTACCCAGGGAAAATGGATGCAGTGGTGGAAAGGTCTTTGCGGGGTGGGCGCGCTGCTACAGGCGGTGGTATACCTCTCGATCTTCGTGCTCATTTCAAGAAAAGTTGGCCGTGAACTGTGGCAGATCCGAGCACGCGCCAAGGACGTTGAAGCTGACTCGAACGCAGCTGAGCGTGGAGGAGAGTCTGAAGCACGACGGTGGCGAGCGCAAGAGGACCGAGATCCGTCGTCGGCTCCCGTCCTTACGTCGCCCGGTTGCTACAGACCTCTGCGCCTCTTCCTGCTCCACTGTCTGATCGACCACCTGATCATCACGTTGCAAAGTATCGGCATCGGAACTACTTCAGTGAGTTGCTTGTTGTCCTCGCGCGTTCGTCTGCTTCATCACTGACTTCCTCCTTTAGCTGTACGTGGCCTTTCGAATCCGCCACGACATGCAGACAAATCCAGAGGCAGCAAACCAGGCTGATTACACCATGTCGATGTATGCGTGCGGAATCTTTGCCATCCTATATCCGCTGAATGCGTTCAACATGGTGTTTCCCTTTATCTGGTACCCGCCGTCCAAGCTGGCCTTGCTGACCCAACAAGTACTTCGAGATCGGGAACAACAAGCTGCACGGGCATTGCGCAGCCAAGAAGAGCCGCTGAAAACCCCAACTTCGCTCAAAAGCCCGCATTGGCGCGGTGGGAATGCCGATTCGTATGCCGACACAAAGGACCTTGAGGCCGGCGCTGACTTGTGCGACCAGAATATCGGCCAGATCGAGTCATTGCCGCACGACGCTTCTCCCCCGGACGACCTTGGTAAACGTCATTCGGCTCGACAGCTTATCTTGGACTCGCTCGTCATGTCCCATTCACTTCCAATTCAGGGCTTCTACTGCCGTCCGGCGCTCAAGAATCCGGCAGTGGTGGGAGTTGCGAGCGAGGAGGACGTGGAGATGGTGCACCCCAGCGCTTTTGCATCCCCGAATCACTCTCGCGCACAAGATTGCACGGCGACAGATCGACAGTGTCGATCGAAGAAACGCTTGGCACCGCTGACAGTGTCCATGCACAATGGCGCAGCGAGAGCTCCCTATTTTGCTGGAAAATCTAGTTGGAAGACGCGCTTCACACCGACAGCGTGGCCAGCCAGCCCATTGACCCCATCGCCTCGCACACCTTCTGCACGACGTTAAAGGCATTGTTCGAATACAATAGGCGCTGTAATTGCATCTTATGAGCGTGTGTATGTAGCAGCCTGAGAGGCTTGGATACCAGCTTGCCCAGTGCAATAGCTTTTTGGAGTGGTAGAGTGACAGCATCTGTAGCCCCACTCGCCAGTCTCGATATTGTACCAGGACCCCCAGATCTGCGTGTGGTTCTGGTCCAGGACGTCTTCGGGGTATTTGCTGCGCGGTTTTGGCTTCTCTTGGCCCTTGACAATTTGACCGGCCTGATTGTACTCGACATAGTGCTCGTTTTGGCCGGTGAGTAGCTCGCGCGGTGGCGCTTCGAAATGCTCGGCACCACCGTACTTTTCGAGTATGGACCCTTTGGTTTCTTGACGCAACTTCTGCTTCTTTTCTTGAAACTCTTTGTACTGGCGCTCGTTGGCGGTCGGGTTGGCTTGCAAGTTGAGGTCGTGGCCTCGAGATTCGGCTTGCCATGAAAAGAGCTGGACATTGGCCAGGTCGGCAGCTTCGCCACCTTGGGAACGCACAAAGTTGTCACCTGCGTACTCGGCCTCTTCCGGCCGGATGTTGGGGTTGGGCGCCTCTCGCATGGTTCGCGTCTTTGGATCATAGTAGGCAGAATCAACGTCCAAGTTGTACAGGTATTTCGCGCGATCCTCTCGTATGCGTAGATTGCGGATGGTGATGCGCTTGTCGGTATCGACTTTTTGTCCAACGGCGTCTGCTTTGTCTGCATACTTTTCGTCATCGCTATCGTCGGTGTCGTCCGAAGAAAAGTCGTGGTCTGCATTGGACTTGTCTTTGGACTTTTGGGCCAACTTTTTGGCATGCTTGAGGTCGGAAGAGGTTTGGTTGTCAATCTGCTCCTCTTTGAGTCGCCGCCGTTCTTCTTCGATGGCTTCAAACTCTTGCACCACTTTGTTGTGCTCGCTTGGGTCATAACCATTCCAACGATCCCGTTTGGCATCGTAGTCTAGACCTTGAATGTCTTGAATCTCTTCATCATGCGCCAGTGTCTTGCCTAGCTGCTTTGCACCCTTTTTGCGTGGTCTCTCCAGACAATCTTTGGTCTTGTGCGACATGGACCCACAGTTCTCGCAAGCGCCTTTGCGGAACTTTTTGTTGGGCAGCGTCGATTCTGCCGATGAGCTGGAAGGCAAGCCACGCTTGTACCAGTCGTTGAGGCCGGCCTTGACAGCGTTGGGGTCTACGGGTTTCTTCTGATGCTTGAGCGATCGACTGCCGGTGTCCATGTACCAGGGCGCCTGTGCCATGTAGGCAGGCACATGTGGATTGATAATGTTGCCATCTTCGTCTACTTCAGCGGGTGCTCGACCTGCCTTGCGGTCCTCCTCCAGATCTTTTTGTCGACGAAACTCTGTGCGTGACAGCTTGGTAGAAGTCGACATGATGAGGATCAAAGGAGCCAGCTAGCGCTCCGTCTGCATCGAGGACTTGGGATGCACCGAGGTGTATGGTGGCAAGCAGCTGCAAGAAGTTCGAGCTTCCAACGTGTCAGATCGACAAGAAAAAGAATTCCGAGAAAAATGATTTTTAAATCAATTATTCTCGACGGGATCGCCATCATCAGTCAGTCGAGCATGCGATCCAACTCGTCTGCCCTCTAGCAGCAGCAAGTACTACGCACCAAACGCGCACTTTCTGTCAAGCTGCGAGACGAGTCTGGACTGCACAGAGGTCATCAAAATGCAGTCAGATCGGCAGATCGTCGAATTGAAGATCTTTGGATCGGCAGACAGACATTCATCGTCGTCGTCTTCAACTGCAGCGCAATCACCACCAGCACCGCCGAGAACAAATGGCCATGCTGTCAAGAGCGCACCGGAGGAAGAGGACGAGGAAGAAGAGGAAGGTGCGATTCCAGAGCCTGCTGCTCCGCCGCTTCCTGTTCCACCACCATCTGCCGGTCCCAGTATGCTGTCACCTCCTCCGTTGCATGATTCCTATCGTCCCAACAGAGCTGCCAATGACACCGATCGAACACGGCCGTACGACAGGGATGGAGACAGGCATATGAACAGCAATCGCTTAAGTCGTGATGACCGAAGGCGAGGACTCTCTCCATCATCTACACGCTCACCTCCCCGCATCCCTTCCGGTTCGACGTCCGCAGAAGATCGATACCGCCCACAACGAGAAGATGGCCCACTCCCCATTCAGCCAACTGTTACTCGTACTCCTGTACCAGCTCAGTCAGATTCGTCAATACCGGTCAGGCCAGAGCCCAATTCTATGCTCAGCCCTTCGACCTCGAATGTCGCCAACGCGTACGAGGCTCGGCGGTCTGGTGGTCGATGGCCAGAGCGCTACGTCCCCCCACCGCCTCGTGGAGACGCTATGGGAGGCTCATCATGGTCTCGTAACGGCTACGATCGAAGATCCGAGGGCCGGCGTCCAGAGAACGGTTGGTATCCACCCAACGAAGTTCCTAGACCAAGATCCCCTTCCAGGCGTGAGCGTTGGTCTCCTGCCCAACCCCATCGATTCCCACCTCGAAGAGACGATAACGTGGACAGATGGGAAAGGCCCAACCGCTTCGTGGAAGGCGGAAGACCAACTTTGGGCGACAATACTCACCGGCCTCCCTCCAGAACGGGTCGCCCAGATGTAGCACCACCCCCTCTCCCACGCCACGATGCCAACATCGCAGCACCGTCTACGCTCCTTTCTCCGCCCGCAGCAAATGTCGCTCCGCCGCTTTTGCAAGGCTCAGTCAACGAAGTACCTCGAAAACGGTCACGGTCTCCCGACTCTCCTCCGGCGGGACTGCTCAAACGCAAACTAGACGTTGACGCTCTCCCTGCACCCGCTGCCGAAGCCCCTGAAAGTGTACCAGAGCCGCAAGCTGCTCAACAAGGCTTGAGTGCAGAGGTCAATACAGCTCCGGGAGCTCCGCGCGTTAACACGCTCGAGTCTCCCGTCCTGCCCTCCAACGCCGGTTCTCGAATCGGTACGGGACTTCTGCCCAACGCTGGGACAAGCGCCAACAATTCGGTCCAAGCCTCGAGAGCAGCATCGGTACAACCTGCCAGTGAAGCCAAGGTCTCGCGCGTAGCAACAGTGTGTGGATCTCTTGACGATCCTCTGTCTCCATCCGTGCGTTTGTCTTGCACGCCCCGACGACGCGACGCTGCTCCTGTGTCTGGAAGAGAGCGTCGCAAAGCGCGGCCTCCAGCTGTACCGCTTGACAAGCGCACGTTTCTCGGATGCTCCTCGCTTGATGACTACGAAATCTCGATCAAATTGGGTCAAGGGACTTTCGGCGAGGTTCTCAAAGGTCGACATATTCTCACTGGCGTTCAGGTCGCGTTGAAAAAAGTCACGATCCACGACGAGAAGGATGGTCTGCCGATCACTGCGCTGCGCGAGATCAAGCTGCTTAAAAAGCTTCGTCATCCCAGCGTCGTGCCGGTTCTCGACATGACCTACCGTCCCTCTGGCGAGCGAGGCAAGCTTGGTGACGTATACATGGTCGAGCCATACATGGACCACGACCTAAACGGTATGCTTGAAAATCCCAACATTCGGCTCGAGCATTCCCAGATCAAACTCTACATGAAGCAGCTGCTGGAAGGAACTCTGTATCTGCACAAGAATCGCATCTTGCATCGAGACATGAAGGCTGCCAACTTGCTGATCAACAATCTGGGGCAGCTGCAGATTGCCGATTTTGGCCTTGCGCGGCCGTATCGCGACCCGGGTCGAGCTTGGGCAAGCGGCGGGTGGAAGGGCGGACTGAACAAGTACACCAACATGGTTGTCACCCGCTGGTATCGTCCACCTGAACTGCTGGCCGGCGAGAAAAAGTACGGCCCACCCATCGACTTGTGGGGGATCGGTTGCATCCTTGCGGAAATGGTGACCGGCAAACCGCTCTTCAAAGGCACGTCCGAGATCAACCAGCTCGAGTTGATCAGTCGGCTATGTGGGTCGCCCAACGAGACGAACTTCCCGGGATGGTCTGCTCTGCCCGGTGTGAAGGACGCTGATCCGTCCGGCCGGCCGGATCCACACCCGGAAGTGCCGGGCAAGCACGAGTTCGGCGCATACCAGCGCAGCGTCAAGGAGTACTTCCGATCAGTCGTTGACGTAGGACCTGAATGCGCTGATTTGATCGATAGGCTGCTTGTGCTCGACCCTACGAAACGCATCACCGCGCAGCAGGCGCTGGATCACGACTGGTTTTGGACAAAACCGTTCCCAGCCGACCCGAGCACGCTGCCCAAGTACGAGCACAGTAAAGAGATTGACCGGCAAAAGCGCGATTGGAAGCCTCCTCCGGCTGCCGTTGCGCAACAGCAACAACAACAACAACAGCAGCAGCAGCACCAACAGCAGCAGCAGGGGCCGATGGGATTCCGTCCACCGCCGATGATGGCAGGCATTTCTGGGCAGAATGGTCCACCATCACAACAACCGGCGGTGGGGACGGCGGCAGGGTATCACTACAATCCGCCGCCTCACCACGATGCGAGTTCAAGGCACGCGCGTCCACCACCCTTCCCGCGCTCCAACTCGGGCTACCCCGCCGCAGCACCACCACCCGGCAACGCGGACAATATCCAGCTCGACTACGGATCAGCCGGTCTTCCCCCCTCCGGTAACAACCGCAGCGCGGGACTTCCACCTCCATTACCACCGCATTCGGCACGCCAGCCATACAGCCGCTCGACCAACAACAATCATCAGTACAACCTTCCCCATCATTCCCACCACCACCATCAGCGTCGTAATTACCCAAACCACTCTTCCACACAAGGTCCGCCGCCACCATCGTTCCCAGCGCCCCCACCACCACAACCACCCTCATCGTCGCGGTACGACTCCGCAGGAACAGCTCCCAGATCATCATCACGCCCTTTCCCACCAGGTCTACAGCAGTCCCTCCCCCCCTCTCATCCACGTCCACGCCCCCGTCCACACCCCGATTCAGCAGCACCAGCACCCACCACAAACGGTCCACGAAACCCTTACGCCTAACAGTTACCCCCCCACTTCCCCCTCCGCAAAGAAAACCTCACAGTGCGCGTTTCAGATTGTTCACGTGTCTCCCGCGCTAAGTTCTGTGAAGCACTAGGCTCCCGCCCGAAGTATGCTGGATAAAATGCTGATTATGGTTGGTATGCCGAGAGTACAATGTGAGTTGCGAGGTATGTGTATGCGCGCGATGGAGAATTGATGGAGGCTGATGGGGGGGGGGGGGGGGGGGGGGGGGGGGTGGGGGGGGGGAGGGGGGGGGGGGGGGGGGGGGGGGGGGGGGGTGTTTGTTTTTTTTTTTTTGTTGTTTTGCGTGATTGTA
>JALBYC010000038.1:0-95000 GCA_023212645.1 Farysia itapuensis | reverse complement strand
CTGTCAGGTAGTGACAGCTGGCATTGACCGTGTCCCGCGTTCCTCACGTGACGTGGGTGTCGTTGTTACTTTAACAGAAAAGTCGAAAAGTCGAAAGGTCGACGAGGTCGGCGCGTCGTTGTTGTAGATATGGGGAAAATAATCGATCAAACGCGCGATTTTGTAATTGAGTCACTTTAAAATAGAATATCTGGGTAATGGCCGCAAGGTGGTTGTTGCTGGGAACAGCGCACGCCCTCTCTTGGGTGAGTGAGCCAAAAGTGAGTCTCTCGCGCACACCGCGCTCTCCCAATCTGGTTCGCATCGCCATCGAGTCTGGATTAACATCTTGAACTCTGTCCTCTCCGTTCGTCAGCTAACACGGGCATCCTTCTTCCGACCTTGCATTCCACTTCAGCACGCTCACGAACAAGCAGCAAACCAGCGTCGTCCACTTGCATCGTCTGCGTCCGTTCAGCGGTTCGCTTTTGTCCTCACCCTGTCGCAAGCAAGTCTGCATTTACTCAGTCGCAATGAAAGGCCTCAAGAAGGCAATGGTACGTGTCACCAACTCACTCCCGTCTGCAATGCCCCTGTGCTAATTGATTTGTCTCCCACAGAACTTGTCGCGTTCCAAGTCAAACGATCAGAACGGCAACCGCAATAGTACCGCTGGAGGTGGACCCGTACCTGCACCTCCTCCCAAAGGAGGTACAGTACCGGCCACTCCAACCTATCAGGGCTCTCTCAAATCCAAGGATGGCTCGACGTCAGCCTCCAGTTCGTCCAGCTCCCTTACCAATTCCAGATCGGCGGCTTCTTCGCAAGCTGCTTTTAACAACACAGCATACTCTTCTGGTCCAGGTATGTTTGCGTCCCTCTTTGCTCTTCCCTGGCCTGCTAGCGACTGACTTACCTCCCTATCACAGGCTCATCAGAGACAATGCCAGCAGATCCGATTCCGCACTCAATCGCAACCACCTCGCAGCCATCGTCGTCCATCAGCACCTACCACCACACTGGTTCGCCTGCCTCTCCCCCGCCTCCTGGTGCTGCCATGGCATCGTTGAGTAACGCTGGCATAGCACCCTCCGAGCTCGCTACTCCTCCCAAGCTGGGCGCCCTCAACAGACTTCGCCAAGGACCCTCTACCCTGGGCCCCAAGGATACAATTCCTATCACTGCTAAAACACCTCCCAGGAAGCAGAGAAGCAGTCGGTTCCATGTGACCGAAAAAGTCGAACTGGAAAAGCTCCCCAAGTTCTCTGAAGTCGGCCCGGCAGAGCTCTCAGACCTCTTTGTCAGAAAGCTCCGACAGAGCTCAGTCATATTTGACTTTAACGATGCTAGTCACGAGCTCGAGGGTAAGCAAATCAAGGCCGAGACACTGCGCGAGATGCTCGACTATATCACAAGCAACAGAGGCGTCATCACCGACAGCACTTACCCAGAGGTTGTTGCAATGTTCGCTGCCAACTTGTTCAGGTCCATTCCACCACAAACCAATCCCATCGGTGATGCCTTCGACCCAGAAGAAGATGAACCTGTCCTCGAACTGGCCTGGCCACATCTTCAGATTGTTTACGAATTCTTCCTGCGTTTCGTCGAGAGTCCTGACTTCAACACCAACATTGCCAAAAAGTACATCGACCATCACTTCGTCCTGCAGATTCTCGAGCTCTTTGACAGTGAAGATCCTAGGGAGCGGGACTTCCTCAAGACGACTCTGCACCGAATCTACGGTAAATTCCTCAACCTTCGTGCTTTTATCCGACGCTCGATCAACAATGTCTTCTTCATGTTCATCTATGAGACCGAAAGGCACAACGGCATTGCGGAATTGCTCGAAATCCTGGGTTCCATCATCAACGGCTTTGCGCTCCCGCTCAAAGAAGAGCATAAGACGTTCTTGACGAGGGTGCTGATTCCCTTGCACAAAGTTAAGAGTCTAGCCTTGTACCATCCTCAGTTGGCCTACTGCGTCGTCCAATTCCTCGAAAAGGACAGTTCTCTGACGGAGGAGGTGCTATTGGGCCTTTTGCGATACTGGCCAAAGGTCAATTCGCCGAAGGAGGTCATGTTCCTCAATGAGGTCGAGGAGATTCTGGACGTCATCGAGCCGTCCGAGTTCGTAAAGATCGAGGTACCTCTATTCCAACAATTACAGCGTTGCATCAACAGCCAGCATTTCCAGGTTGCGGAACGTGCACTCTACTTCTGGAACAACGAATACATCGTCAATCTGATTGGCGACAATGTGCAAGTCATCCTTCCCATCGTCTTCTCAGCACTCTACCAAAACTCCAAGGCTCACTGGAATCGCACAATTCACGGTCTGGTTTACAACGCGCTTAAGCTTTTCATGGAGATTAACCCGTCCCTGTTCGAGATGTGTACTAACGACTACAAAGATCAGCGACAGATGGAAAAGCAAAAGATGGCAGATCGAGAAAGCGCCTGGAAGAGACTTCGCGACACAGCGATCAAGAATGGCAAGGCGATCGGCTGCGAGATTCCGTCGGCGTTGAAAGAGGACATTGCTGCGCCTGCTGGCAGTGTCAACCCATACGACATTGACTCACTCGACTCTGCAAATGACCTGACAGCTGGTGCCGACAGCTTGTTCGAAGCCATGTCTCAAGGCATCAACGGTGAAGTGTCGACAACCGACTTTGATGACATGGGAGCCAATAATTCGGCGGGACAAGATGTCATTGAAGACTCACAGCATGCCGGCGAAGACAGCGTTGATGATTTGGTAAGTACACGAGCAGCGTGACGCAACAAACGGTGATCCAGATTTTGATGACCGAATTGTTTACTGGGCTTACGACAGAAAACCTTTCCAGAGACCGCGAGACAGCAGGTTGGAAAGTCGGAATCACCGCACGTTCGGCGTAAGAGCGTGATACCGATGGATCCCACAGTGCTCGCCGAGCTCGCTGGTCACAAGAGTCTTGATGTGTGAGTATTTCGATCTGGCGCCTCACAAATCCCAGTGCTGGCACTGACCCTTCATTCCATGCAGAAACGCTTTGAAGAACCCAACATCGGACGCGTAGGCACGCGCTTGACCCTCCTGGGTTTTACAGCCAACTCTCTGTTTACTACCTTTGCAACTCTTCTCCAGGGCAGAACCTGCGCCTTTCCATCCCTTCTCTGTCGCGGTTGTCCCCTGTTATATAAATCGTATTGTTTTCTCTCCGCATGCAGTGTGCGCGTGTAGCGAGTTCTGCCCATAAGCTCTGCATGCACTTGTTTCGCTGGCACAATACTGCCGAATACAAATGAACAGCGCGCACACAGTGGTGAGTGGGTTCGCATGGAGTGATGTCCGGCCGTCCGGCAGGAAGTTCATTTGGGACGTAACAAGCTGCTCATGAGTACTTATAGCAGGCGATCTGATCTACCGCTTGGCCACACTATTCTGCTCACGAAATCCCCATCGGCTCAGTGCAAAGGATCATGACGATCTTCAGACGGTCATGCGGCAGCACGCAGACGTTGACGACCCTGTTGGCGAGGCTGACGGTCCTTGCATTGGTACTGGTCCTCCTGAGCTTGCCCAGTGTTCTGGCAACGACGCGCAACATAGGTGACACGTGTTCTTACAAGAAGAATTGCCAGCAGTACGTGGTTGGGGCCGGACCTAGCTGGGAGAACGACCGCGTGACCTGTGCAGTCCCTGCTTCGCAAGCTCCAGAAACATGTGGCTCCAACGAACCCGACCGCTCCAACTTCGGAGGGTAAGTACACTTACCCATGCACGTGCGCGACAATTCTCTGACCTCCTTCGTGCTCTATCAGGATTTGCAAAGCGGTCGGTACACTTGCCACGGACGAATATGCGTGCGAGTGCGGTGTCCACAAAGGCGACTGTCCCGCCGTCAGCCCACACCGCCGAATATTCTGGTCCACTACCTGGATTCAAGACTCATTCAACATCGCGAATGGAGTCAAACCCTAGCGCATGTCGCCACAACTCACACATTAATATGAATGCAAACGACAAAGTACTTACTTCCATCCAGATGACGCGTATTTCTAAATCTGTGTAGGTGTGCGTGCGTTTGATCGACCGACCGATTTGGTAGTTTGTTGAGCGGTACCAATTCGCATAGGAGCGATGTTGATAGCCGTCGAGTTTTCGAGAAATTTGAGTGGAAGTGTTCGCCGTTTCGCTGCACTTGCCGCGTCCGAGCCGGCAGCAGAGTGCGAGTCTGCGTTTCGATCGTTGCCAGATTTGTGCGCTCGTGAGCCGCTAGACATCGCACCTGCGGCCAAGCCTCCACGTCCAATGGGGCTGACATCGTCCTGGAAAGCAAATCGGTCCAAGTTTAGCGGAGTCACGGCCGACTTCTGCCGCAGGGCACCGGACGACGCATTATCCGTCCCGCGCTTCTTCGAAACTAAGGAGGTCTTCTGCGGAGTCTGGTGCTGGGCGCATACTGCCAGAAACTCTGCTCCGTACTTTTTGAAGGCTTGACTCTGAGCGCCGTTCAGACCGGTGACATCAGACATGCGTAACGGAAGCAAGACGCTCAATTCCTGCAAGAGCTCGTCAGCGACAAGCGCCTGGGGCGAGCACTGCGTCTGCTTAGCAATCCTGTCGTTAAGCTTGCATAGCTCCCGGTAACATCGCTGGTGCACATCTGAGCTATGACGATCATCGATCTCGAAGTCGCTGCCTTCGTCGTCAACGGCGACAGTGCTGCGATGTGTACGCTTTCTGACAATTGGCACCGCCAGAGGAACGTCTTCATCACCACTTCCACCGCCGTTGCGAGTGTGACTCTTGCCGTTGCTTTGCACATTAGGCTGTCCATTCCGAGAACTTGATTCAACAGATTTTGTTGGAGGAGTCAACGCGATGTGGGAGATATCGAAGTCGTCCTCGTCAAACTCGTTGAAGTCAGCGTCTGTGGCCTGTCGTTGCTGACGAGGAGTCGAAGTCCCCTGTTCAGCAGCTCCATTAGATGCGGCTGACGCCTCGAACTGCATGTGTATCTTCTTGGCACCGCGAAGCACGGATGATGCCTCAGGCCCAATGTGCATGTAGGTGGTGTGAAACTGCCCCAAAGTTTTCTGATTGCGTTGTCGAAAGACGTTCTCGGAGCAAAGGTGTTCGAAGAGCCGGTGCACTTCGTTGCGTTTCATTATTGCGCCAGCACCATGCATCTCGGCACTTTGATGACCGGCTTGAATGATTTCCTTCTTCTTGCTGCCGCGGAACACATCGACCAGATGGTTCAGGGTGAACTTGGACCGGCTGTCGGTGACAGCCTGCACCAACTTGATCGCCTTCTTGGCCGTTTCCGTGACATCATCAATCCGGACTGAACCAGCTTCTCTGCAGCAATTATCGCAGGTGCTGTGACATTGCTCTGCCGTAAAGGTCTCACCGAAGTACTGCAACACTTGTTTACGTCTGCATTCTGTTTTGGTTGTGCAGTAAAGGACCATCTGGTCGATTGACTGCATGGATCGCTCTTTCTGTTCTCGACTGGTGTCGTCTTGTTTAACCATCTCTTTCATCTTGTTCGCGTCCGCATAGCTGTAGTATAAGATGCAGACAGAAGGCTTGCCGTCTCGTCCAGCTCGACCGGTCTCTTGATAGTAACCTTCGAGCGACTTCGGGATCGAATGGTGAATGACAAAGCGGACATCGGCTTTGTCGATACCCATCCCGAAAGCAATGGTAGCAACCACGATCTTGAACACGCCTTGCTGCCACTTCCTTTGCACCATGGCACGGTCGTCAGCGCTCAACTTTGCATGATAATGGTGGGCCGATAGTCCGGCCTTTACGAGATCGGCCGCCACGTCCTCGCATGTCTGCCGACTGAAACAGTAGATGATGCCACATTGATTCTTGTGTGAGGTTTCAATGTATCGGACAATTTCGTGGAGCTCCTGCTTCTTGCCTCGCTTTGTACGCACCTGGTACTCCAAGTTTGGACGGTTGAAAGATTGCGAGAGTTGCAATGGAGTGCGCATTTTCAGGTGGGCTTTGACGTCCTGTATTACTCGATCATTCGCCGTCGCTGTCAGCGCCATGATGGGAATATCAGGGCAGCCGTCGCGTAGACTGCCCAGTTCGCGATAGTCAGGTCGGAAGTCGTGGCCCCATGAGCTGACACAGTGAGCTTCATCGATGACGAAACGCGCAATGCGCTTGCGATTGTACAGATCCTTGATCAAAGCCTGTCCCTGACCTGATTGCCGGATGTATTCTGGTGTGACGTAGAGCAGTCGAAGATTGTTGATCGCCTGTGTGCATACGAGATTTTTGTCCGCCATGCTCATGTCGCCGGTGAGCTTCGCAGCAGGAATGGATAGTGACACAAGATGCTGGACCTGATCCTGAATAAGCGACAGAAGCGGCGACACAACAATGGTAACGCCATTTGTTTTTCCAGTTTCGACACATGCCGGAAGTTGGTAGCAAAGACTCTTGCCGCCTCCAGTCGGCATAAGCACGAAGACATCGCGACCGGAGAGCGTGCCATTGACGGCTTCCAGTTGATTCGACCGGAACTGCTTGATTTTAAAAAACTTTTGTAAGGCGTAATTGACGTCCTTTGACCACGGTTTGTTATGTTCGCTCTTCGAAGTGACAGGTTTCATCAACGACGGACCTCGCAAAGAGTATTGCACTTCAATGGGTGCATCATCGTCATCATATTGGTACCCATCGTCATCCTGATCGCATGAAAAATCGTTTTCCTCCGGAACAATGATGGCGTTTTGAGCTGACGTGGGTAGAACAGCGTGCTGCTGAACATTTGCTCCCGGTAATGGTGACGGCGAAGGTGACGTTCGAATGGTTCTTTGAGGCTGGAGATTTTCGTAGTCCAAAGGGGGTGAGGAGTCGATTCTTATGTGGGATGGGCCGGGGCTCAGAGAGCCGTCGATACCAGCAGGCTCTGACGTGACGTTGCTGGCGTGGTGAAAGAGACCTGAAGCTGCTGAGTCAGACACGGGTGCGACGCGAGGTGGCGATGGTCGTGTCGTGGCCAAGACGGAGGACAGCACTGGAGATTCCAGGTGCAAACTTGCTGCGAATCGAGATGGGCGAGACTGTGTACGTGCTTGAATCTCCTCCTCTAAACGTTCGTCCGCATCACGAAACAATTGCAATAGCTGAGACATGCCGTGCAATGCTAATCGCTTGCCGTAGCGACCGTTTGGTAGCCTTTGAATAGGACGGAGCTCCTTTTCGCACTTGTGGACCCAGTCATAAATGTACTCCTGCTCCTCGACCAATTCCTGGTGCGTGTAACTGGAGATTTCTGCCATTGAGGGCAGTGACAGAGCTATTGCATTTTCTTGATGCTTGAGACTGCCACTAGATGACGGATTATGGCCACTCGACTCGCCGATTGAGGAGGATGCGACCGTTGTAGCGGCAGATCCTCGCGGCCTGGACGAAGTACACTGGTTCAATTCATGTTCTGCAGTTGTTGTTGGGGCGTATTTGGACCTCTTCGTTGATGATAGTGTGCTTAATTGGTTGGGCGATGGACGTTTGGGAGTTGACCGCCGCTGCGCAGAAGGAGTCAAAGCGAAAGGTTTGACATCTTCGCTTTCGAGGTCAATGACCTCAGCGTCGGGCTTTGCAGCGCGCGATAGCTTTGATGTCGAACCTCTGTCTGAGGAGGACATAGCAAGCAGGCACGTTTCTTCTTGCGCCTTAGGAACGGTTAAAACTGCCGCGTGCAAGTGATCGTTTAGGCGAGCATGGAGCTGAACGTTTGGTGCTGTATGACTGCAGTTTGAAGAATGTCAAACAAGGTCTGTTGCTGTTGCTGCTGCCAAGTAAGTGGGAGAGCTGATGAAGGGACTAAACACTGTGGCGTGGCGAGGCTCAAGTCACACTGTGTTAATCTGGCCAACTCAAAAAAGTGCACCGCGCTCGTACTTCACGCGAAATCTCGCGTTCCACCTTTCCCTTTGTAGTCACCAAATTTCCCCTCTCCGTTCACGTGATACGAGCCAGGATTTTTTGGACATGTCGGAAATTCTACTTTGCGGCTCAGTCTGCAGTTGCTCTGCTGTCATCGTACAGAGCTCGGAGTAGCCGCTACGGTCGCAGCACAGTCACAAAGGAGGAGGGACACATCGATGCCGACCCAAGGCTAGACTCCGGTCCTGCTCGCTAAGCTCCAACATTGCTTTTGGCCGTCTGCAGGATGCAAACCAGCGCCGATATGGACAGGGAGTTTAGCTCGAAGGCCAGTAGCGAAATGCCTTTTACACCTGAGCTACAGGTGTCACTGTCCCATTTCGGCGAGTCCGACGACGATGATTCAATCCATCCCACCCCCTCGGACTCTACCGCGCCCTTGCAAGCTGTTATGCTTCCTGCTTCGGAGCCCAGAGCATCATTAATGGCATTCAACTGCGAAGAAGAAGAGGCGGCAAGAATCCATTACATCGACACGCTGTTCGACACAGACATCGTCGCTCCAAGTCTGATGAGGACCTCAGCAGCTTCCATGGATGCAAGGCCCTCTGCTGCTACACTAGCAACTCTGACGGGCTCCTCGCACAGCTTATCACATCCTACCGCCAGCAAGCAGGCTAGACAAAAGAAGCGCATGGCAGCTGACAAAGGCGTGTCTTCTTCGTCTTCAACAAATAGAGGGAACCAATCTCGCCGGAAAGAAAAGCGCTTGTTCCGCACCATACCCGAAGCTTTTCTCTTGCTACCAGATCTGGACCCATTTGTTCCTAAAGATCACGACGGCGATGTAGCGCAGAGGTTCCTTGACAACAATGCCGGGCTTTTCAACATCCATCGTGCTGCATTGCAAACATCCGAAACGGCTGACGCTGATCGTGAGTCGTTGCCTCCGACGAAAGAGCGACATGACCCTTCACAATCTCGAACGGTCGTTATGCCCCGTACATCTGACAAACAGGACACTGCACCCGGAGACGAACTCCGCGGAGAGGTGAAAAAGCGTATGGCTGAAGTTGCCCTCGGGCATGATGGTCTGCGTGAAGAATTGGTCAAGATGAATGTCGACATGCACTTCTACGAAACCGCGCACAAAACTATCGATGAGCGTATTCGCATTTTGCGCGATCGCGTCGCAAAAAGGAGCACCACCTTGCTGCAGGAAAGAGAATCGACCCGCAAAGTGCGAGAGGAAGATCGCAACGGGAAGAAGAAGCGCAAAACTGCTGGAAGGACGGCTCGAGACGGAAGACGCCCTCGACCCGAGCAGGATCTGCAACGCGAGGAAACCAGTGAAGGGGCTCCATGTGAAGAGAGTGTCACACCGGCCTCCGAGATCTTTGACTTTGACAGTCTTCTCGATCAATCGATCCCACCATCAACATTGCCTGCTACCGCCGGATTCGACAAAAGCGTTGCTATCAGCGATGAAGAACTTGCCAAAGTGCTTGGCATCTCTACACAGGATCTCGTTGGATTCGGCCAGTCTCTTCATTTGGGCCCAGGCTCCAACGTGGCGCGCGAAAGTATCGCCGACCACGGTCAAGCATCAAACTTGCAAATCGATGAGCAACCCGCCCTGAGCAGCTCTGATACCTTCGATGTGACGGCGTTCCTCCAAATGGCGTCTGCGGTCTCCAGCAATGCCCAGCATTGAGACATAAAGATGTGTTCAAACATAACACGCTCTTGCATTCACAGCTAGAAAAATGCAAAAGCGTTTGGTGTGTGAAAGGAACTGCTAATACTGCTTCGTGCGTGCTTAGAAATCGGTCGCTCTACCACCATATGTCCATTCCTTCTCGTACTTGAGTGGATCATTCTTTGGCCCACCTACTTCGCCCGTGTTCGGGTTCGCATCCCCTTCGAACTCTGGTGTTGGCTTTCTTCGAGCATCAGGGTGCATGTCGCCTTTTTCTGGGTCTGATGCAGAAGACAGGAACGGCGAAACATCTGTCATGGGACGCGAAGCATTGTCAGCCACGGCAAGAATGGTATGAGAAGTGACATCAGATCACTCACTTTGCTTCTGCTTGACTAGTGTCTCGAATTCTTTCTGATCCTTTGCTGGCAGCGGTGGCGGCCCGGGTCGGTCAAAGCCGCCAGAGGAGCGGTATGCGCTTGTAGCAATCGCTCTATTTGGTCGAAGAAGAAGAAAGGAAGACGATGCAGTGCGGCGCGCCAGAAGGCTGCCGGTTGATCTCGGCACTGTTGTCAAAGCCAGCATGGTTGTAGAACAGACAGACAGATGTCCTAGGGTAACGGGTTACGGGACCCTTATGAGTAGACGCTGTCAAAAATGGATCACGTAAGCGGATTGCCACTCAACTTGCTTGTTCCTCCACTCCATTCGGGCCAAGCCGGAACTACACGCGTCAAATTGTGCAATGCACACACACACACGCACACGAGCTCGAGCGCTTGAAACGTAGTGTAGTCTCATAAAGTGTGTACATAAACAGAGAAGGCAATGAACCAAGATACAACCGCAGTCAAGCAAGATATGATCAGTTTTCGGAGATGGGGCGTTCAACGAGATCTACTGCGTGTGGGGAACACGAGCGGCAGGATTTTGGGCGAGGGCACCGGCAGCGTCACCCTGGATATCTTGAGGGACAAAGCGGGTGTTGCGGTGCTCGTGTTGGAGCTCTTTCTTGAGGTGGTCCTCGTTGGAAGAGTCGTCATCATAGCTAGTCTCCTCGTCAGACTTAAGGAGGGATTCGTCGATAACCTTTGGGTTAAAGGCGAATGCACCCTTGGGGATGAAGGTAGCAGCAATGATGATGACAGAAAGGATAGTGAAGTGAACGCCACCGACGTACTTGAGGCAGTCGCGGGCGCGAGCAATGGCGCTGGCGCCACTGAGGCCTCGCAGTCGGGAGTCGACCCAGCGACCAAGGAAGGTAGAGATGAGAGCGTACATGACGATGTAAGTCACATAAAGGAATGCCATGACAGCTCCAAGCGAAGAGACATCCTTGTCGTTTGCCTCCATGCGAGCAAGGGTCGACTGGATGTAGGCAGCCAGCGAGACGTCACCAGCGGCCCAACCAAACGATATGGGAATGAAGACCGCAGCGAGACGCCAAGCTGACACAACATTGCCTCGAACATATGGGAAGAAAGGCATGACCCAGACCAAATTGAGCAGGATAGCGTCCAGTCGCAGCCAAGGCATAGGGGTGGGAACAGCTGTAGAGAAGATCATGACCGACAGGGCACCTAGAAGCTCACCAAAGTTGGAACCACCAACGATGATCTGCGAATAAGAGGAGACACCTATGATAGAACGAGCGTAGATGGGAGCGAGACCGTTCTCGAGATATCGATGACCATAGAGAGCAAAGGTGTAGCCGGGTACGAGCCAGATGAAGCGTCGGTCAGTGAGGACGAGGTAGCCTCCATAGTAGAAAGCCTTGATGAAAGCTCGAACGGCATCGACCATCGCCATGCCAATGCCACGCTTCTCGACTTCCACCTTGGCGAGACCAGTCTCCTGCTCTGCACGCTGGCTCTCTCCCAGCGAAGAGATCCAAATCCAGACGCAGGCGGCTGCCGTGAATAAAATAGGCGAGAGTAGAGCAGAGTAGTTGTACCCAAAGTAGCCGATAAGAGAGGTGGATGTGAAAGCACCAGTAGTACCGGCGACCTCATACATGACGTGAACAAACGCGTCCATCTTTCGGAGTCGCTGAACATCGCCACCGACAATGTCACGAGGAATCACTCGGCGGATGAGCTCGACAGTTCCGTAAGAGATACCAGATACAACGTAGATAGGAAAGAGACCATTAGGATTCCATGTTCCGTACTTTGTTTTGTTGTTGGCGGTCTTGAACTTGAGAACTCCTCCAGTGGCAGCATCAGCGATAAGTGGAATGGTAGAGATGACACCAAAGGTGAGAACGGCGACGGCAAGGACGGAACGAGTAGGGAAACGCTTGATCAAGGGGGCGACAATGATGGAACCGATACATTGAGCTGCGTAGTTGGTGCCGGTAAGGATGGCAATCTTTTCAAACCGGCGGTCACCGAAACGTTCATTTGCTTGAGTGATGAATGAGCCATTGTAATACTCGAGCGCAAACTTGTAGCACATGATACCCAGAGTGTATATGGCAATGTTCTTGCGCTGCTCAGGCGTGAACGCGCTGTAGAAGGTGAGCTGCATCTTGTGTTTCTTGTGCCAGGAGGATGCGCGAAGTGATTCTGTTCTTCCCTGCACCGAAGAGGTATAAGTGCTTGTAGAGATTGAGAGACCAGTGGCGATTGGTAGAAGGGAGATGTTCTTCAGTCCTCGACCGTTCTTATATCAGCTTGAGAGCTGTGATACAGTATGTCAAGTGGCGAAGCTTGACGGCGAAGATGCGGAAACTACGGCGACGTCGGGGCATATTCGACCTACGGAGGTGAGCACGTTCTACAAGCATTCTCCCGAGTATGTGAGATGCGCTGAACTTTGCCGTGCTACTGGTGCACTTGGGAGGGTTGACCGGGGTCGAGCAAGCAAGATGATGAGGAGGCGAGGGAGCACGTTCTCGTACCTACATGATACCAGCCAGCTCTGGCTCATTCGCGTGGGCTCAAAATTGCTTGGCAAGTCTGAAAGCGAGCTCGGCGGAGACTTTGTTCTGAGCAAGCAGAGACAGCTTCCGTGTCACAGAGCTTGCTGTGCATAGACATTTGCTCTCATAGGAGAGAGGCTCCCCGCGAAACAGCTTGCTCTGATGAGGAACGTTCGCTCGACAAAATTTTGTGCTCTGGCACGAACAAGCAACTGATCTGAACATTGCTGTGAAGGTGCATCTGACTGAACGGTTCACTCTTTTGGCGTAGGCTTTGATAGTAGAGAAGATAGACTGCGTATAGGGAAGGCGGCGGAAGATAGCAATTCAAAAACCATGCCAAGACGTGAATGGCAAATCAATTTTGCTCGCGTGACAAACTTGCCCAGAATGTCTGCCTGGAGACCATCGACGACGACCGCACGATCGCCACCTGTTCGTGCACGCTGCTCAGTGGTGTAACCCGGCTCTACGCTCTACAGAATTGTTCCCGGGCAGAGCACGTTGTCCTCTGAGCGTCTTGGCATTTCGGACTCTTCGTTGCTTGACAGCTCGAAAGAATGCCAAGACCAGGAAACGCAATTCTTGGCATTAATTGAAGTCGAGTTTGGAGGTCACGGGAAATGTCTTGGCTGCTCCAACAGATTCTTCCAGCGAAGAGTGGCTTCCTTTGCCAACCATCTCACGGAAGACAAGATCCCGAGCACGTGCGTCTTATTGCGAGCGCGAAAAGCATTAGCCTTGACACCGGTTTATGGACAGTGCTTTCATGTTCGGAAATATCAGCTGGCCACCTATCACACGAGTATCGCATTATGAGTCGCATTCAGTGTGACTTTGAATCTGGCTTCTGAGTCTCGAACCAAGACAAGTTGCATCTTTCGTGCAGGTTTGTGCTAGTGTGGCCGCGTGGCTCAGATCACAGAAATGAGAAGTCTTTCTCACGGCCCTTCTACAGGCGACATCGCTTGAGTGAGGTCTTTACAGATACCAAATATCTCAGACCATGCATACGATCTCCAAGCTACCGTGCAAGTGCGGTCAGTCGCACAAGGTCGTACCTCTGTAGACAAGCGCGGGTATAAAGTCTTTGTCTCTGCGATCAAACGAATCTAGAGGGTGTGAAGTGCTCGGAATGAGCTATTATGGCGGCATTGTGCGCAGACGTTTGACTAAGCGAGCCTGCTCAGTCGCCGCCGTCGCTTGCTCCAGAATGGACTGTACAAGACGCAAGTGAATGAGAAAACCGTTTGATAAAGGATCCTTGGGATCAGGACTTACAGTCTGAAGACCGGTAACATCTTGCACTGACTTGTGCAACGTCTGGGCGATATCCGCTTTCCTGTCAAGTTCTAGCATCAGCGGCTTTGCAAGCTGTTCTAACGCCTTGAGGTTGGCAATCTCCGTGCTTCTTCGCTGTTCCTCCTTTTTCGCTTCCAGCGCTTTGATGACAGCTGCTCTCTGTTCCATGGCTTCGGCTCGCCGTGATGGTATGGTTTTGCGATATGAAATTACCTCCTCCGTCAACTTGTCCGATTGTTCTGCCAGATTTTGCACCTTTCTGGAAAGGTCTTCGTCAAATGGCTCCACACCTGTGAAGAAGTGGGTCAGGGACAAGCTGGGGTGACGTTGTGAGTCAGTGACCTACCTTTGGTCTGCCTTGCGTAATCCGAGGGAGAAAGACCATTGAAGAGCAAGTTGCGCTCAATCTTGTGCTTAACTGCCAGTGTTAGCTGCAAGGTAAAGTGTCGAGTCAGTATCCGTGCTGCAATGCTCCCCTGCAACTTATACCCACTCTTTCAACGACCTTGTCAACTGTGATCTTTAACGTCTTGTCTCGATCGAGATCTTTGCCGAATTCCATCTGGGCGACTTTGAGCGCGTGCTGGTGTACCGTGGAAATGACATGTTCGAGATCGGCTGGGCTGTCCAGGTTGAGTCGCGGGAACTGTTCTGGCATGTCTGTGTGCGTCTTAAGCAATCTTTCCCTTCAGCGAATTTTGGTGGTTTGAGTGACAACAACACCGGTAGCGCGTCGAGTTGTAGACGCGTGTCTGACGTCTCCACTCTGATTCTTCCATTAATTGCTCTCGGCCAATTTCCGGTCTGCTTCGGCTCATTCATCATTCACATTGCGCTAATCACTGCGCCCTTTCAAGACAAACCAAAAACGGAATGCTCATTAGGGTAGGGACGTCATGACAGCCAGCAGCAGAATACCGGAGCGATCATTTGTCATTTTGCCTACCACTTTGACGCAGCTTGTCGACGATCGACTGGACGAAGAGCAATACGATCAAGCTGTTGAGCTACTCGATCATCTATGGACACATGGCGTTCATCCAAATCGTTCACAGATCCGCAAGCTCTTCGCGCTTAGTCTCTGCTCCCTCGCGCCGGAGCAAACGTCATCGAACGCGTCGTGGACGCATCAGCAACAGCATGGGATGCTTGTCGCGCGATCTTTGCTTCAACCAGTGGAAAAAGGGGATCGCAATCTTCGATCCGAGGCGAGATGCTCAGACAGACCCTCTGTTACTGCGGTGCTACAGGCGACATCTCTACTACTCAAGTACTCTCAGTCATGCAAGGTGTCTGGAAGCATTCCTGCTACTCAGCCCATAGGCAGCAATACTGCCGTTTCTCGGCATATTCTCGAAAGCCTGCCGTCTCGTAGAGCAACTCAAAAGCAGTCAGTAGCCGACGAACGAGCACGTTCGTCGTCCCTTAGGGCCAATCAGAAGGATTCGGGGGGGTCGAATGTCATGTCGAAATGGATTGAAGACCATCTCGAAACCGCCGAAGATATTTGGGACCTCCTCGCGCCTGGTCACTTCAAGTCACACTCCTCTGCAAATGTCGACTTTGATCTCAAGCATGAATTCTGGATGGACGAGAGAGATCAGAAGCGCTATCAGAAACAGATCGCGTCAGAGTCGTTTGACAAACAGCTTGACGTCAAGCTGGCCGAACTTGCGGGACGCGATACACCTGGCAAATCGGCTTATGACTCAGACGATGTGGACACTGACTGTTCTTCGAGCAGTAACTCATCAGAGAAGCTCGTCATGCCCAAACGTGGCAAGCTCTCCAAAGGTAAAGGTACGAGCAGGGTACAGGCTCACAAGAAGCCTGCAGCCAAGAAGCGCCGGATTGAGCGTTCCATTGCAGCCGAAGACGAGCACGCAAAACTCAGAATGACGGAAGGGGCTTGGAGAACATTGTCGCTACTCATACAACTCTGGAAGCAAAAAGAAGGTACAGAAGAGGCCGAAAACGAGCAAAATGGCGAACAAAACGGCTCGTTGCTGCTCTGGCAGTTCAAACGCAGTCATCTTCATGAACGCTCGTCCGCAGTCCATAAGCGAGGCCCCCCTAACTTTTCGGAGAGTACTGACCAGATCGATGCAGCACTGGATGTTGCCTTTTCTTTCCCCCGAATTCTTACGCCTTTCTCCAACACCATGGAGAGCAATCAGCCTGAGACCACCAATGATGCTACTGACAAGAGCACCGACACGAATGCTGGAAGTCGCCGCCTGATTGCGAAAGTTGCCCAGTCTGAATTGGAGTACCGGCGAAAAGTATCTGCTCGACTCGAGGAAAGGCGGTGTGTTCAACGTGCAAATACTGCGGCGAGACTGCTCACCCAAATGTACAACCTGGTCAAATTGAAGCAAATACAACATGCTGCCTTTGTTGAGGGCTGCGCAGAACGCTTCAGAAATCTAAGGACCAGCGACATGAAGTATCTCTGCGAGTCGCTTCTTCCGCTAGAGCCGCTGCTGGTGGCGAAGGTGCTCGTCACGTATCTGCGGGACTCGACCATGCGGCACCCTGACGACTTGCGTTCGGAGTCGAGAGGCGACTTTGAAATCGACGTTGAGGGCGAGCTTCTGCGTATCCATTCCTTCTTTGCCGTTGGTGTCCCTTCAGACACAAAATTTCTACACAACCTTACAGGCGAAGAGGCAGATAGTGGCGAAGACGAGGCTGTCCGAATATTCTTCCAGCAGGAAAGCATCAGGCTTGACTCAGAACTCCTCGCCGCCTACCCAGTCACGTTCCCCAGCAAAGCCGAATACCTGGCCGACTCAGACGCGGCCAGTCGATCCCAATCTGCAACGAGACAATCTGGCTTTAAAAGCAGCGATGCCAAACGATCAGCCAACAATAAGACGGACAAGCTGAAGGCGCTCGCACACAACCGCTTCCGCCAATTGGAAGCCTGCAACAGAATTAACGAGCTGAAGTTTGTCGTGGCAAAGAGCATATGTCACCTTGTCAACAGTCCGCATATCAACAATAGTGTATTCCCAGCTATCAAGGAGCAAGCTCCGACAGGCCTGGAAGTCACACTGGGCAGCATGGACAGTGCGGCAAACTCAATCGATTTGACCGGTTCTGGAGGTGGCCTACGCAAGTTGGCCTCAAGAATGATAGGTCAACTGGTCAAGGCATATGACAAGGACTGCAAGGATTTCGCGGCATGCCTACTGGCAATGAGGACGCACATTGGCGTCCTTGATCATCAGGCAGAGGCGGAAAAGCGATTGAAAGATGGCGAGGGACTGAAGGAGGCTGATGCAAAAATAGCTGCCCTCCCCACGCTACAGCTCTCAGCAACTCGATCTCAAAAGATGGTCAGGAATACCGAAAATCTGGCCCATGCTTGCCGCATTCTCAGAGAAGTAACTCTGAGCGGCTCGACAAATCCAAGCACCAGCTCAACAATTTGACACATTCACATTCGATAGACAGATGGACAATATAGTGTTACAAACGTGACGAAAATAGGTGACGTAGAAATGTTCAAGGAGACGCGGAAGGGTCCCGACCGCGCCGTGACTTTTCCGATATGCCAATTTGGACGGCGTTCGCGGAGGAGCGCTACGGTGCCGCTGTGCCGCCATGACACAATTCGAACCTGCCACACGACCAGCCCCACACGGGCCATAAGCAGTCGCTTCAGCTTCGGCCCAGGCGACGCTCCACAGAGGCCACAAATTTGGCCCAGGCACGCAAGGCTTGGTATCTCGCCGCGGGGACCAAATCGCCAAACGTCTGAGACCACAGTTGACGGTTGTAAGCCCTGTGGCGAGCCGCGTTGGCTTTGAGCCAGGCTGAATAGAATGTAGCCAGACTATCCGAGTCCAGATCCAGCTCCGATTCTTGTTGGTTGGTGTTGATGACAGCCTCGTTTGGCGCGCTGCTGGTGGTCTTAGATGTGGCTGGTGTCTTGAGTGTAGCAACAGCTTTGCTCGACCCCGTACGTGAGCGAAAACCTGACAAAGCTTGTATAAATCTGGCGTTGTTGTCTTGCCAAAAGCGTTCGTTGAAGTTGTCTGCTCTAGCTGAACGTAGCTTTTGAGCAAGCTCAGCTTCTTCGAGCTTGGCAAGCAGCCGCTCGAAGTACTCTGAGTGATTTTGACCTCTGCGTGCACGAGAAAAGGCAGACGGGGATGACGTTGACGCCGTGAATTCGTTGAGTGAGTAAGGATGCGTCAAGCTCGAGGAGGATGGGCTCGAACTTTGGGATGATGTGGCGACCTCCTCGAACGCAGACCCGTATTGAATAGGACGAAGATTGCTGAGTGGATCAGGTGGACCGACTCTATCTGCTCCTGGCCGTGCTGTGAAGCGAGACGAGCGACGCGAGATTGACGATGTCCTTGAAGAGCCTTCGGCACAGTAGATGCTGGAACACGAGAGCTGACGGCGAACAAACACTCTAGTGAGAACACTTGCGCTTTTCCCAAGTCGCGGTATTGATCCTGAAGCTGAGGCAAGCATTATTGTCTGTCCTCCTCCAGATGAGCCGGAAGGTATGTGGGTGTTGGTGTTGCGGGACGAGGAGGAAGAAGAAGAAGAAGAAGAAGAAGAAGAAGAACGGAATCACATGCCGACACCGCGAACTTCTTGCGCTCTTGCCCTGAAAATTCAAAAAGTGCAAAACGCGGGGAAAAATGTGACTTGTTAGACTGCCTCGACTTCTGTTTTCGGTTCCGATGTTGCCTCGCGTTTTCGAAAGGGCTTTTTCGAGGTTGCGAAGATGCCGTTCACCGTAGTCTTCTGCCACAAGCAGTATCAATCACTCTGTCATCAGCTAGGATGGCGAACCCAGGAAGAGGCTCGCGAGTTGTGTTCGGTAAGTACGGAGTCGCGCGAGTGTCAATGTGTAGACTGCTCACCAACCAGCTACGGCACGCTTCTTACAGTGGGGAACATTCCCTACGACATGTCCGAGGAACAACTCACAGACATCTTCCGCGAGGTGGGCAAGGTGGTCGGTTTCCGGCTGGTAAATGACAGGGATACGGGCAAATTCAAGGGCTATGGGTTCTGCGAATTCGAAGACCCAGAGACAGCAGCGTCGGCAGTTCGCAATCTCAACGAAGTCGACGTGGGCGGTCGACCGCTACGAATCTCGTTTGCAGACATCGATCCGCTGATGGAAGGCCGCTCTACGCAACATGGTCAATTTGACCAGGATGATCTGAGGAGGCGAGCAGCGGCTGCTGGCCGAGCTGGCCGTCCAGGCAACTTTGGTCATGCTGGTGCTAGACCACAGTGGCAACAGCCCAGGGGACCAGGCGACGCTGTCGCCCAACAACGACCTCCCGGAGCAGGGCTAGGCGCATTCGGCGCACCAGCTGGGCCAGTAGGGTATGGAGGATCTCCCGCAGGCTCTGCTGCAGGAACTTTACCGCCCAACCTCCCTGCTGGTGTTCCACTACCAGCCGGTGTCGGATCGACAGATGCCATCACACAGACCTTGGCAACGCTACCTCCGGCTCAGCTGCTTGACATTATGAGCCAGATGAAGTCCCTTGTCAGCACTTCACCGGATCAGGCGCGCGCTCTTTTGACAGGGCATCCTCAGCTAGCGTACGCTCTGTTCCAAGCTATGTTGATGATGAACGTCGTGGATCCAGAGATCTTGCAACGCATCTTGGCAGCATCAGGCGCAATGGGCGGGGCGGCTCCCACGGGTCCTGCAGCTCCTATTGCTCCACACATGCAACAGCAGCAGTCTAATGGTACTCCTCCTCAGCACTTTGCCGGCGCGTCAGCATATCCTGGAGCCGGCAGACCCCCGGCGCCATACTCATATGGTCAACCTCCAGCGGCTCCGCAACAACCACCGGCAGCGCCATCAAATGACCCAATCGCCGCTCTTGCCGGTCAAAATCTACCAGAAGAACAAAAGGCACTCCTCATGCAGGTGCTACAACTCACTCCAGATCAGATCAACGCGCTGCCACCCGACCAGAAAGCGAGCATCATGCAACTCAAAGCACAATTCGGACAGGCCTAAGCAGCAAATTTCACCTGCCTCTTTGATACCGCATCATTTGCAGAATACCAGGATGTTCGGGTTACTCGCCTAGAGTGTAAGAAACACTGGACTGATGTACAATGCTTCTGAGGCTATGAAGACATCTGCTGCTGTTGCTGTCTGACGCTGGAGAAAATGTCTTTAAGATGAGCCTGAGCATCTTCGCCTTGCTTTTGTAGGTACTGGTAGGGAGGCGTGAACAGCATTGAGTGGATCAACAACGAGTTTTGCTAAGCTATTGGTCTGAGACTCACCTTTTGCTTCTTATTCGATGCTTCAATCTCGCTTGCTATCTCTCTTTGTTTCTTCTCGAGATCAGCTATGACGTTTTGCTGCGTGTCGGATATGAACCTGTTCGATTATCAAGGCCGTCAGTATACCCTCGAGCACCATATGTCCATTGCTGTTGACTCACATCTTGCCAACACTCCGGTAGAACGGCGTGTCGGGGTTTTGAATGCCTTGGAGCTCAGTCAAGGTGAGCGTATTGAGCTTGGCTTCTCGCTGCTGAGAATTGATCTGAGCTCGAAGTGCTGCTAGCTGCTGATTAGTCTGGTACACCTGCAGCTGTATCTTTTCCAGCACCCTTTGCAGGGTGTCGTCGGGTATTCTCGACATGTCTGTGCCAGCTAATGTGAAGAGATGGTGGCAGTCGAAATGCGAAGTGTTGGATAAACGATGTCGGAAATCGGGCTATTATGGCAGTGACGCCTGTCCCAGGTACGTTTCCTTCTGAGCATGGCGTGACGAAGCAGCATTTGTCAACTTGGCCAGTACACAGCATGTTTTATCGTCAGACTTTGAAGAGGGTGGCAGGTCCCACTTTCCGGTCCATGCCGAATGGTTGCCGTACTGTAAGCAAGCTATCTCGTCCAACACACTTCAAAGCGAATATGGAAAGACAATCCAGTATCGAATCGACCTTCTTCCGTCCCTCGCTGTCGAGAACAACCCTGTGGCGCAAAGCCGTTCGCTACGGCTCTCGACAGCAACAGGAAGGCAGTGGACAGAACAAGTCTATTTTCCGCATCATTGGCGTTGTGGCCATTGTCTGGGTGGCGTCCCAAGTGCCTACTGGATCTAATGACAACGGCATTGTGAACACGTCCGGATTCCAAGCGATCCATCTTGATGAATCACGAGGCAAAACCTCCATACTCAGCACAACCCACCTGCCCAAGGGTCAATCACAGGTGGTGATAGATCCGGATACCAAACAGGAATTTCCTCTGTACTTGTATGATTCTCCGATATCGCTACCGTCGACAGGCGACAGACTTAAGCTAGTCGGTCTCGGCGTTCGAGCCGTTTCCTTCCTCCGCGTCAAGGTATACGTCGCGGGCCTGTACATGGATGAGACCAAAGTAGATGCGATCGTCGCACAAGGTGGTCTGAACAACGGCCAAAGTCTGGAGCAACTGGTTAAAAACCTTCTGGACGAAGGGGCAACAGCAGTCGTGCGCATTGTACCTGTGCGCAACACAGATTTCAACCACCTTCGAGATGGCTTCATCCGTGCTCTGCAGGGCCGGCTCAAGAAAGCCATAAAGGAAGGCGTGATCCAATCCCCTTCTGACACGGAAAAAAGCTTCGAAGAGTCGATTTCACAGATCAAAGAGTCATTCCCACGTGGATCTGTTCCCAAAGGTTCGCCTCTGGATCTAGTGATTGCGCCAGACGCTTCCCATGGCGCACGAAAGCCGAATGCCGCTCTCAACTTTGAATACGACGGTCAGGTCTTTGGTCAGGTCAAGACCGGCGCTATCTCCTCAAGCAGCTCATCCAGCCACTCGGACTCCAATTTCTCAGCAGCAAGAGAGCTTGTTCTCGCATACTTTGCGGACAAGAATGAAATAAGCCCCGCAGTAAGTCTAATGTCTGATGACGCTGGATCCCATCTCCGTACTGACGCCTCTGTATCACAGTTCAAGAAATCCGTCCGAAGTGGTTTCAGCGGAGCGTAGCCAGCATTTGAAGCATCGTGTCTTCACTTTAGCTTAGCTTGCTATCAAGTCATAGAACATCCATGCATAAGCACTCGACGGGCTTCTGTCAACGAGTGCGCTGAGCAATTTCTTCAAGTTCGAGATTCCGCCTATGGCTAATGCAAATGTCACAGTCTCACAGATGCTTCAAGCTGCCCACATTTTTTTTCCGGAAAATACCTTTCACAGTAAAGCGCTCGCTGCACGCAACCAACACTTTGACGCGCCCAAAGCAACACTTTCGTCTTTACCACACACCAGCCTGTCTGATCAACATCACTGTGTTCCACGTCCCAAAATGACTGCATCAACGTCGTTGTTAACCCCTGAATCTGATCTTCAGCTCATATTCGACGCTGAGTTGATACCGCAAGAGATCAAAGATCGCTTACCCGAAGAAATAAGTGTATGTACTGCAAAAGTGATTAGACAGGCCGAAGATCTGTGCTGACCAATTTGGCATCGCGCGCGTCAGCTGCGTCCGCTGGCAAGAGATGACTACAGTCGCGGTCATCTGCGTGTGCTGGCAGATCTCACATTAGCGCCGGACACAGGACTCAAGCGGTGGCAAGAACAGTTTGATCGGCTCAGATCCGTTCCAAATACGTACTTCCCGATCGTCTTTGTGGACAGGCGGAGTGACCAGATTGTTGCATGCGGCACCATTCTGGTCGAACTCAAGTTTCTGCGCGACAGTGGCTTAGTGGGTCACATCGAGGATATCGTGGTCCACAAGGATGGTCAAGGAAAAGGTCTTGGCAAACGCATCATTGAAGCGCTGACAGCAATCGGCGCAGCTCGAGGCTGCTACAAGGTCATTCTTGACTGTAGCCCCCACAACGTTGGTAAGTATGCGGCTTCTCTGTCGCTGCTACGTCTGCCATGTTACTCATTTGTCTGTGTTCTGCAGAATTCTACGAAAAATGCGGCTATCGCCAGGCCGGCGTGGAGATGGCCAAATACTTCGTCCAAGGATCCGGCAATGCTGCTCTCCCACCCTCACCAATGCCCTAGACGCTGTGGCCACATGCACGAGTGTTATACGATTGCGATTATTCTCTCCATCTACCGACTTCCACTTCGCAAAGAGACTCAAACCAGACTAAGCTATCCGGCCCTTGGGAGATGAGATGCGGCAGGGCTATCCATGCCTCGTATGCCTGTCTTCTGAGCGCATTTGGATCTGTGACATCGCCATCTCCGCCAGACGAAGTTTTCCCTGTTGGACCACGTGCAACCTTTGGTTCACCAGAGCGCACCAGGATCGGTATTAGTAATCGAAGGTGCGCCGTTGACAGATCATACTGCGGCATCAAGTCAGACGACGTCTCAACTGTACACCGAATGGAACAGTAGAGTCAGCGTGCGAGTTTGAGAACGTCGACCTAGTGGAATGCTTACCGAAACGGGCCATAGGCCAAGTGCCCCACATTGGTTCTTGGAATGCAAACTCGAGACCCCGTTTTGCAGATGCCTCGTCTAATAATGTTCTGAGAGTCTCGTCCGCTTGTATGAGCTTAGTGAGAGCTCGATTCTGTAGTGTTCGGGAATGAAGTCAATAAACTGTATGCATGAGGACTGTCTCCGTTTCACACCTACCAGTCTGTCAAGGACGCTGTTTAGCATTTCCTCGGCCATCTCGATTCTTTGCAATGCTGCCCCTACTCGGGTCTCAAGGAGACCACCCGGACCTGTTCTTGGATTATGAGTGTGTTTAGGATCCAGGGAGAAGGTCATGCGCTTGTGTTCTTCCTTCTGTGCGCTCAATCTTGGAGCTGATCTGACCTTGGGACCAGATTTATTCTTGGTTTTGTTGAGATCCCTTGCGGCATAGACATCGTTCCAGCTGTCCGTCGCCTCTTTTGCCCATTTCAGTCCGTCGAACGTTGCGATCTCTTCCCAGTTCTTAGCAGAGTTTATGAGTGCTTGCAATGCTGTGCGGAGCTGACGATGATAAGTTGTTTCCTGGTCTCGATTTAGCAAGCCTGCTGCGTCGTGAGTAGGGCCGGTGGATGGCGCAAAGACAGACGAGGAAGGTCCAGCAAGTGGGCTGCTGGAGCCGGCTCTATTTGGCTGCGGAGACGATCGCGATGACAAAGATATGCTTCGACTTCCCGTTCCTGCTCCGGCGCCCTTGCCTGGCGTTTTAGATCCTTTCGGCGTAGAGGGTCCTTGCTTGGAGGAATCGGAAGAAGTTGGCGTGCCTTTTCCGAGCGTGGCTGCGTTCTGACTGTTTTTGCCAAACGGGGACAGTGCTGCTGCTGACAACTTTGGCACTGCTGGAGGAGCCATCCCGTCGTCTTTCCTGTTGGTATACAGCGCTGGAGCATGAAGGGAAGATCGGGAAGCTGGGAAGATCGAAGCTCGAAGACGGCGAAAAATTAGGGATCTGACAATCTCAAACACGCAGTATTGGCATTTTTGGCGTGTCAAGTTATCAACTGACAACCGGCATCCGGTAACCATCTCCTGGGCCGACCATTCACGATTTACTACCTTCGAGCGATACGACAACGATCGCTCGCACGAAATGTTCGGTTTTGGGTCCAGTGCATCAGCATCTGGAAATACAAAGGCGGGAAGTAATCCTCTGTTCATAGACCCGACCGACGACGCCACGTTTCAGTCGCTGAAGCGCCTGCTATCAGCTCCATCAACCAGCACGCAACACCTATCCCTCCTCTCGCAGGACACGCTCTACGGATCCATCACCTTCTACTTGAGCAAGCTCGAAATCGAACATGTGTCTGAGTTTGTAGCTACAATCAATTCAAGCGGTTGTCTCTGGACGCCGCCTGCTGACCCCCCGCCGCAGCAGGCGCTTAAACCCACGGCCGCAAAGACAAGCCAGCAGACGAAAGTGTCTTGGACGACAGAGTCCACGAACACCAAACAGCTTGGCGCCAGCCAGACACCTCCATCTCAGCCCCTGACAGAAAGATGTACCTCTCTGTCAGCTTTCTTGATTGCTCGGTCGAACGCTATCTCGCAGGCTGTAGCTACAGCTGTGACAAAGCGCACGGATGCGATAGTCAAGTCCAGAAAGGCTTCTACCGGATGGGGCTCCCGCAACGCGCTTTCGGACTTTATCAGAGCAATCTTTACCGGGGTGAGCTCTGACGAAGTGCAAGGCATTCCGGAATCGTATCAAGCTGCTCGTGGCCTGCCCATATCCAAGTTTGCCATCCTGACTGGACTCCTTAATGGTCTTTACGTTCTGAAAGATCAGCGCAAGAGACGACGCGACATGTCAATCCTAGAAGAGATGGCTGCTCTGCGCTCCAATCCAGCTCTCGGACTCAACATCCGTAGGCATCTCAATCTTGCCGAAGATGAGTGGATTGTCACGCTTGCCGAGATTCTCGATGCTTTGCAGGGGCCCAGGCTCGAGACAATTCAGACCGAAGAAACACAGGGGGCTGTGTCTCAGACGGACGGAGAGGTGGATGACTGGGAGAAAGAGTTCCGCAAGCGCGCGGCAGAGGTAGCTGCATCACCGTCAGTTGCCATGTCCGAATCGAGCCACACGCAAAATGCTGCTTTACGCGAGGTCAGAGACGTACCTCTTTACTTGGCAGCACAGCTGGCTCCATTCGTGCCCGACCGCAAGATCCAAGCTCTCGATCCAGTGCAGCTAGCGTCGGCAACCAGCGACGCTCTTCTTTCTCTCTTCGAAGGTGAAAGCCAGTCAAGCTTCCTGGCTTCGCTCGGCAACGATGTTACGGTGAACAGCGATGGCAAAGTTTCATTGAAGCCTGACAGTACCACTATCCGCGCATTGCGTAGTATATCCTCAGACACGCTGTTCCCACTGCTCGGTCCCTTGTCCAAGCTGCTTTCCCGAGCCTTGGCCAAAGCTGTGACTTCCCTCTCTCCAGACGATCTCTCTTCGTTACTCTTGGGCACACAGAGCGATGAATTGTCTGGGCAAAGCGATGCATTCCCTATTTTGGTGCGTATGTCGCGACTAGCCGCCCAACTGGAGCTGAATTGGCTAGAAAGTCCGCTCGCTGGACTTGGCGACGAGATGATCGACGATAGGAGCAAAAAGAACACCACGCAGATGTGGACAACGTTCAAAAACGTACTGTTCAGCTACACGATGGTGTTTGACTCGATGATGAACGCTGTAGTGGAAATGTGCCCCAGCCCAACGCTCACTATACCGCCCAACGTAATTGGGGAGACAGCAGGACTTGTCAATCCCTCGCTCAAGGACCGAAAATGGCCACCGGCATCCACGTCAAATCTGCCCTCGCCGTACCTGCTGATCGTCCAGACGATTCTGTCGACCTTTTCGCACCTCTATTGGGTCACAAGCACATTTGGCTCCGATGGGTTTGACGTGTACCGCAAAGTATTTTATTCAGCACTCGACGTGCTCGGCAGAGACGGAGAAGCTTGCGTACAATTTTTGGAGCTCATTGGGCCGGAGCAGATTGAAGGCATGGGCTTGCTCGAATCCAACACGGCGAAACGAAGCAGCACGACCTATTTCCTCAACGTCGCCGAGCAGCTGATGTCAGTGTTGCCAGACGAGGTGGTGGAGCAAATGATTCTTCCCGTGTGTCGACCGTATCTGGAGGACACACGCTTTCAAGACACCTTTGAGTCAGCGCACTCGGTCGTCTTGGCTCTGTACAGCAACAAAAAGCGCTGCACGCTCGAACTGGCGCCATTCTACGTCGACGTGCTGATCACTTCGTTCCCTTCCTTGCTCAGCTCAACGCAGTTTGAGTATGCATATACGACTATCGTATCTGCACTGAGTGACCAGTCCGACTCCCTGTCCTGGTGGACGGTCGAGCGCCTGGCCCAGGAGATTGACCGTGAGCGCACACTGCAGAACTTGTCTCGTCAGACTAGCACGCAACAGGGTGGGTATGGAGAGTCAGTAGTAAGCAAGCGCGAGATGGATGAAGCTACTGCTTCCACACAGTCTGCGCATCCTTCCACGCCGGACAGCACTTCAGTCGACGTTGCTCCCACGAAAGCTAAAGCACAGGACCGCCTGATCATGCTGCAAATGTGCTATGTCGCCCTCGTACCATGTATCAATCTGGTACTGCTACGATCGGCTCTCAAACAGGTCGAAAGCTACATCATTGAACAAAAGCGGATCGAGGACGAGGTCGACTACGGTCAGACGGGCACAACTCGGCGGGTCGAACTGTGTGAAAAGGCATTCGAGTCGATTCAGGGTCTCAACGCAGCCACGAGGGAAGAAGGCCTCCGATGGTGGCTGGATAACCGCGCCCGATTCGGCGTCTAGCTGGGTTTCAGTTGATTACCACTACTCTGCTTATCATTTCGGCCACGCGCTGCTGTAATTTCGCAAAAGTTTTTGGGCACGAGGTGGAGGTGTTTGGTGGAGGGTGAGAAGAATTGGGTGCAGGTGTTGGTGGAGGTCTCTATGATTATGGGTGGAGGTCTTCGGCGACTAGTAGACGACGTCAACGACGTCAGCTAGTGGCCATATATATAACCGGCACACGACATCATTCTCGTTATGTTCCTCTCACAAAGCACAACCTCAAACCCTCTCGCAACACACAAAAAATGTCAGGCAACGATTCTCATTTCGAAGGCTGGGTCGGCCATGACAAGAACTGCATCGGCAACATGAAGTGGGAGCAGTACACTCCCAAGAACTGGCAGGAGACTGACGTCGAGATCAAGATCGAATGCTGCGGTGTTTGCGCCTCGGATCTGCACACCGCTCGATCGGGCTGGGCTCCCTCGCGCTACCCAACGGTAGTGGGTCACGAGATCGTTGGCACGATCTCGCGAGTCGGCAAAGAAGTTCAGAACCTTAAGGTCGGTCAGCGTGTCGGTGTCGGTGCTCAGTCTGGCTCGTGTCTCGAGTGCGGCGCGTGCAAGCACGGCGACGAGCCATGGTGTGAAAATGGCATTGTAGGCACCTACAACGGCGAGTATCCCAACGGTGGTGGATACTCCATGGGAGGTTACGCCAAGTACTCGCGCGTGCCAGCACACTTTGCCGTGCCAATCCCAGAATCTCTGGACTCGGTTGTTGCAGCGCCCCTCATGTGCGGTGGTGTTACGGTTTACAACCCGCTCAAGACCAACGGCTGTGGTCAGGAAGGCTTCAAGCGGGTCGGTATTGTCGGTATTGGTGGTCTTGGCCACTTCGGTCTCATCTTTGCAAAGGCCCTTGGCGCTGAGAAGATCACAGCCATCTCTCACACTCACTCCAAGGAAGACCTGGCTCGCAAACTTGGTGCTACCGACTTTATTGCCACGGGAGACAAGGACGCTTTCTCTTCCCACGCCCGATCGCTGGATCTGCTTATTGTAACCAACAACAACAGCGACATGCCCATCGACAAGTACATTTCGCTTGTCCGACCTCGCGGCAAGGTCGTGGCTGTCGGTGTTCCTGAGGGCGAGCTCATGCCAACGCCTCTTCCCAACCTGGCCTTCGGCGGTGTCTTCCTCGGTGGCTCCCTGATCGGCGGCCCCGGTATCATCAAGGAGATGCTCGAACTGACTGCCAAGCAGAACCTCAAGCCCATGATCGAAGTTCGAAACATGAAGGACGCCAATCAGGTCATCCCTGACATGGAAGCTGGCAAGCCCCGCTTCAGATACGTCATGGTCAACGAAGATTACAAGCCTGTCTCTGCTTAGATCCATACCTTTCCTCCCCTTGCTCTCACTTATGCTCGTTAATTTATAGACGGATCGGAATTGCTTTTGTTTATCCTAAACTACTGCCCGGCCTGTGAGCGTGTTACCTGCCCATCCCATTGTCCCACAAGAACGTGCGGCAACACGCGTCATAGAGATATCGCATTCGCAAGACAGAAGTGTACTCTTAGCAAAATCCTCACTTGATGTTCCCGAGTCTCTGCGTGCCGGCAAAGATCTTTGTATCGAGGACTGTCGCCTTGTCACCAACGCGCTGCAATCGGGCGTTTTGTACATCGACCTCTTGTCCCATGGTCTTGCCCAATTGGTTGAGACGGCTGCTGAGCATTCCGATCTCGTCGAGATTCTGGTCCAATTCGTCTTCTAGCTCGTCATCGGACTCCGTGGCCTCGAACTGGTATCTTCCCCTTTGTGCCACTTTGTTCTTCTTCGCCTCTTCGGCTTTCTTACCGCTGCCGAATCGATCTTGACCGAACCGGCCAATGTTGGCGTTGCCGGTACCGGGACCATTCATACTGGCATCTAGTCTCTGCTGAGCGCTGATCACGTCTTTGCGCACGCTTTCCCGCTCTTCCCGCTCTTCAATGTGTCGCGCAATGATGCGCGCCTCTTCGGCGTCGCGTTTGGCTTTCTTGTTGAACTGAATGTTGGGGCGGAAGATGCTCTTGTTGAGGCTGACGATTTCTTTGGCGTTGTCTTCGGCTCTTGACGCATGTGCTTTGGCCATGTCGAGCGATCGTTCAGTGTTGCCAATCTTTTCAGACTGGTCAGAGAGCTTGAACATGGTGTTGGACGCTGTCTCTTCCGCTTCCCTGGCAATGCGAAGGGCGTTTCGTGTGGCTGAGAGCGACTCTTGCTTGGTAAAGCGCATTTGCTGCTTGATTGCTTCGACCTCGTCGTCTTCTTCGTCTACCTGTTCTTCCCGCTGCTCTGCGCCGTCGTATCCGCGGTTCTGGGATGTTGAATTAGACCCGCGGCCGTACTCGGCTTCTAGATCATCGGCCGTCAAGCCGCCCTGATTTCCCTGCGTGTTGCGAGACAACCCGGCTGACTTGCCTCCAGAGCCTCCGTACCGGTCGTAACCGGATCCGAAACCGGCCGACGGGGCTCGCGCATCCGCGAACCGGTCTTGACGCTGAGGAGCCCCGTAAACCTGATCGTACCCCTGTCCATAGCCTCCACCACTTTGTTGCGGGTAATGCTGGGAATACTGCTGCTGCTGTTGTGGCTGACCGTAGGTTTGGCTTCGATAGCCTGCCGTATTGCCGTAGCCTGCGCCGGCAGATGGTCCAGCACCCGCTTGCCTGCCGTACGCTGACTGACCACCGTAACCGCCAGCAGGAGGCTGCCCGGCAGATGAGCTGGCCTCTACCGGCGGAATCTTGCTGCCATTCGACTTTTTACCAAACAAACCCATCTTGTGCTAGGACAAAGTCGTATAGAGGAGAAAGGAGAGAGGGTTCCGCTGTTTCGACAGGTGTTGGTCTGCAGCGTAATTGCCGTGCACAGCTTTGCGACAGCTGGCAATTTCGAATTCGAATTGGCCACTTTGTATTCCACACTTCAACACTAATCACATAATGCACTAACCACGAACTCGAATTGACGTTACAGGAACATGCTAGAGCGGATCAATTGCTTAGAGAATGTGCTACGGTATGAACAAAGAGTGTGAGCAGCAGCGCGCGTCGAGCCTGAATTGTACGAGGGTATATTTAGGAATGCTGCTGTTTCTTGGCAATGTTGGTGAACAGGTATAGGTGCGGTCGAGGCTGGATCGAGCCGCGGTCAGGCATCCCTGACTTCGTAGTCAATCTGCGAGGAGCAGTGGCTTCGGGGGAGAGAAAGCCTCGAACATCAGCGTTGTGCCTCTGCTCTGCTTCCATAGTCGCGTTCCACAGGTGAAGATCGATGTCCAGGCCTTCAACAAAGACGCCACGGGCCACAGCTCGCCGAATAGTGACATCTTTGTGACTTGCATCATGTGACGACTCGCGTGGATTGTCATGAGCCTCTGGTCCGTCTATCCATGGACCAAAGTGCTGACGCAGTCCTTCAGGCGACTTGATTCTTCGAGCTCGTATCGTATCGTTGGCGTCTGCGCCAAAAGTGATAGACTCAAACGTTTCGCTCGGTTCTTCTTCAAGATGAGCAAAGACGTCTTCCTCTTCCTCGGCGCCCACATTGGGAATCCAGCGCATCTGAGTAGGGTCAAAGAGCATATCGCCGACAATTCGAACGCCAGAAGCGAGGCTCTGCATTAGCGTGTGGCTTTCGCGCAAAACTGGCGAAGCATAACCGGGAGAGGCACCTAGGGCAGAACCCACCGATCCGCCGGTCAGCTGCGAGATGAGGGCTGGACGAGCACTGCTCTGTACCACCCGGTCAAAATCGCGCAGCGCGGCCTCGTTGCCGTCCCAGCGCAGTGTATTTGCATTCCAGCGCATGCCTTTGACCCCCTTCTGCGTCGTGTTGAGCACTCCAAGTGGCCGGATCAATGCTGGCTTTTTCTGCGCTCGGTCTCCAGCACGGCGATGAGGCAATACGCTAACACTCGATTCACTCGAGACTGTTCGGCGTGAACTCCTTTGTCTTGACGCAACACTTGAGGGAGGCGAGACAAGGTCGATGCCATTCAATTCGTGTCCGTCGCCGTACTGTGCAGTCCGTCTAAAGACTCTGGGCGTGGGACTGGTGATATTGCCAATCGCCCGCAGGCCGTCTGTCTGCATTAGACGGGATTTCGACTGAACAGAATGGCGCAGTGCCGTCTGACGGGCCAAGAGCGTCGCTTGAGTTTCTGCAGCCCGAGCACGCGAAGCAGCAGTCGACGACGTCAGGCGAGAGCTCGAGTGAGTGCCACTCGAGCTCGAACCGGCACTGGCTTCGCCGCGCTGCTTCACCTGTGCGGACGATGGCTTGGGTGAGACAAACGATCGCCTTCGTCGAAGGGGACTATCTTGCGAAAGGCTTCCGCCGAATCTGCTGATCTTTCTAGTGTCCTTGTTGTCAAGCGTTGACACTTTGTGAGGTACACTGCTTTTCGGATATGCATCTTTTTGGTATGTCCTCGTGCTCGTTAAGCGCGGAATCAGACTACCGGAAGAAAGGGAAAAGTATCCTTGTGACGTTGAGCTCTTTGAATGGCCCCGTGTTGCCGTGGCTTTGCACGAAAGGCGACTTGGTGAAAGATCCAGATCGTCTGTGATCACAAGACCGGCTGCGATATCCGCCTCACTTTCCTCCATCTGTTGAAATACAAGTTTGGCCTGACCGGACCGCCTCAGGTCAAGAATGGCATCCAGCTTCCTTTTCATATCGCCCGACGCTTGGTCGGCTTCAAAGATGCTGCCTTTGACTTCGATGCCGTCTAAGATGTCCTCGTGTTCGTCATCCGCATCACTTTCTCGAGACGAGCACCTATCGAAGGACGCGTCTGCGGAGCTCGTTACGCTCTGCTGCGAGAGGTGTGCTTTTGCCGAACCGACGGACGAGGAATCAGGCCATGATTCTTTGCTTGTGGATTCAAAGGAAGCCTTTGGCCTCAAACTGCCAAGGTTCGGACACAAGTGCAGACGTTCGAGAGCTGGAGAGACTTCGAATGCAGCATCCAAATCCTCATCGTCGTTTTCGGAGTAGCTGCCGAGGTAAGACCCACAGCCCCTTGCCGAGTTGCTAGAGACGGATCGGGCATCGTGATGCGATTTGAAACCCTCGCCTTTGCTGGATGGGGTGTCTGGCTCGGTTACGTCGGTCGAAAGACCAAACATGCTTGTATAGCTGGTGCTGGTGCTCGCACTGAGAGTGGCCGAGTGTGGCCGAGCGATGTCGAGCAGCTCGTTCAGGCCATCGTCAGACAAAATATCTAGAGCGGTGCTGTCCATCTCGTCCAGGAGGTTGGCAGAGTGACTGGATTGGTGCCGCAATGAGTTACCAGCCTGGAGAAGGTGCTTGAGCTTGATACCGGCGGCGTTGGAAAGCTTGATGGTATCGCTCTGCTCATCTTCCACGTCCTCGCTTGCACCAAAGGAGTCTTCATGCCAGCTCGGCTCGTTGTCAATATCGTCTGACCGATCGTCGTTAACTCGAACCTGATGATCGACAGCACGGTCGTCGAGGTCAAAGTCGCCATCGGTCCAGTCTTCGACCATAGACGCCATCAGCTGCGCAACTTCTTGGTTTGTTGATGGCTCAAGAGCTCGTCATTGAGGTCAAATGAGAGTGAAGAGGACGTGGTGTGTGTGTGTTGCAGGTGTGTTAATCTGTCCCACTTTTGACACAAAATGGCGTCGCGTGGAACGCGGGAAAATAAGGGACAACAGCTGGTAAAGCGTGCCTGTGTAGTACCAACCTGTCAAGCTAAGAACAGGCTAGTGCTTTCTGTCCGACACGCATGGACCTCTTTCAAACCGTTCCATAGCAGATCAGGGTGTAGTGTATCGGGGTCTGAACCACTACACAGGATGGCAACGTCGGTCAACAGTCGTCCGCCACTTAAGACCAAGTTTAGCGAGAGCTACTCGGCCTTGCTCGCAGGAAAGCAGCCATGGATTGATGACACTTCAGCATCAGCACATACGTCCGCAAACGGCGCTGCGCACGACCGTCCAGCTGTCTCGCGGTCCAAGTCGACGGGCAAGTCCAACTCGGGTCCGCGTGCTCGCTACTATGCAGACTTGCTCTGTCTTCCGGTCGAGACAAGACTGGTGGTCGAGCAGCTCGGTCAGGTGTCGGCAGAAGCGCTGATCAACGATGATCCTTCCTCGCAAGGCGCACTGATCCGCGAAAACGTCGGCTCGCTCTGGAGAGAGGCTATCCGAGTTTGGAGAGAGTCGGACGAAGATCAAGTGAGACGCAAAAACGCCGTCGATACATTGGTAGCGCTCTCCTTTCCTATCCTCAACAAGAAGTTTTCCAACTACTCTTTCGACGTCATCACTGTTTTTGCTGGTGGTATGGATGAAGCCGATGAAGTCTTTACTTTGTTGGTCGACTCAATTGACGATACTTTACGCGGAGGGGCGTCTGTCCGAACTCGCATTCCATCCTCCGTTCGTCCCGATGATGAGGAAGAGACAAGGGCTCGGGAATGGATTGACCGAGATGTCCAGCATCGCGCACTGCAGCTGGGCTTGCTGTGGCTTGCTTGCGTCGCTCAGACCTCGTTGGCCGCCTACTTTCTCCGTCGCGATCTGTTTGTGACCGCCTCCAGCTTCATAGGCACGCCTCAAGGATCAGTCTATGCCTACGAGGGAGCGCTCTTTCTCGGTCTGCTTGCAACTTTGGGACAGTCCGCGGGCGCAGGCATGTCTCTCAACGCCAGTACCTCTAATCCTTTTGCAAGACGTTTCAGAGACTGGGTAGATCAGGACTGTATGGAGAAACTGTTGATCGCTGCTTCGACAGCTTTGCGTCAAAATATAGCGCGGTACGTCGAAATCATGGACGACACGCCGGCGACACTGGCCAGCAATATTGCAGGCTTAGCTAGCCTGAAATGGATCACTGGCATCGTCTCCCCAACCTCTTCACGCAAATCCTCACTTTCTGTAGCCACTGGCGACTTTGGCTCCCTGCCGATGTCAAGTTCAGTCATTCTCCTTCCGCTTTTCCTGCTGTCCAGATCGAATCAAGCCTTCACCAGTCTCATCCTCGCCATACCGGATACAGAGGGTGAAGAAGAACGCCCGACAGAAACAGAGCCGTCGGTAGGCCTCGAGCTGTACAGCCACCTGGTCTCTCTCTCGTCCTATTTGGCGACTCATGCTTCCGTCTCACCGCGCTCTGCGTCGTACGCGAGAGTGTCGCTGCTTACTCTGCTACTGTTCCTCTACGATCCGCGAGGCCGTCGAAGCGTGCTCAACCAGTCGACATCAGCATTGAAGGTCATTGATCGCGTGCGCCTGTGCAGACAGCGAGAGCCGGCTCTGTCGTTGCCGCGCAGGAAGCGCAGACGCATCGTTACGACGAATCTCGACGTTGCTATTTGTCTTTTACGCTACAATCTAAGCAAGAGACTCGACGTGCCAACTTACTTGGTCGCACTCAAGATCGTGCAACGCAGCATCATTCTGTGCTCGGAAGAGAAAGTCCAGATCGAGTATGAGTGGGATGACTGCTGGAGCGCCTTGCTCGGCTTGGCAGCCTTCCTGGTCACACGTTTCTCCGAAATGCGAACCAGTTCCGATCTAGCTGAACTGGTAAAGGCGCTCATTGCAACGCTCAATTCAGCCCTGATCCGATCCGATCACTTTCTCGAGTCGACGAACGAAGCGCATCACTTTGTTTACGAGCTGGTGAGAATGTCGCTGACCCTGCGCAGACTGGTTTTGCTGCTCGATCCTGCGACCAGTGCTCCATCGCTCAACGACAGACGAAGCAGCAGTGGAGCCTCCACCCCAACGCTCACCTCATTAGCGACCGCTGCACCACCACCCACGCCGCCCAAGGTATACGCCATGTTACCCGGATGGAGAAACCTGGAACGAGTCATTCAAGCAGTCGAAGCACGGCTGGCAGACTGGGTCAACGAGAAACCCTCTTCGCGCCGCAACCGCGCGCCGGAAATATCAACGCTGATCAAGATCATTGCCGCGCTCGATCTCGAACAACTCCTCGCCGGCGGTGTCGAGGACGAACGCTCATCAACGTCCAAAGCAAACGATCCTCAGACCCACCTGCATCACGATCTGGAATGGCTCGACAAGATGCAGGAACAGAGTCTGGCCGAATTTGTCCGTCACTCGTGCGCCGACGTACTGCGCATCCTTCCCATCTACTGAAAAACCCATCACTTGTGTCATGCTGTAATTGAAACGTGATGACGTTTATTGGAATTTCTGGATGACGACAGCATTCAACAAACCAGCATCTTGGAGCGTCTGTGTCTCGTCCGTCAGAGGCTTGGGTGGGAAGGAGGAATTAAGCACGTATGTTCGCGCCGACATTCCCGGATTTGATCTGTGATTCAGGGTTCTGAGTAGTCAGTAACAGCAATGGAGACTAGGCCGTTTTGGCTCAACTTACGCGTTGATGTAGTTACGCAAATCTGCGACTGTATGTGTGGTGTTAAAGCGGCCCGTCATTCGCTGCCCATCGCCCAAACGAACTTGAATCTGCGTGGTAGGCTTGCTGGAATCGATCTGGAAGTCTCCACTCAAGCTGGAAGCAGTCGTGCTCGGAGCTTTGGGAGCAGCTGCAGCGCTCGTCGTCGTCGGGGCTGGGGAGCCGAGTCGATTCCCTGAGCCTGCAAACGGCTTTGCAGGCGGCGGCTTGTACTTCTGATCCGTATGTTGATGAACTCTGACCTGCACTTGTTGGCCGAAGCGGATGTTGAGAAGCGAGAGGGGAGCATGACCAGAGTTGATGGCCGCCAGTGTCTGCGCGTTGGCGGGATCGTCATATCGCATGAGAGGTCCGTCCTCAATACTGAAGCCGTCCTCCCAGAACGTCAGATTGCGAATCGCGACCTCATCGTCAACATCTTCGTCTTCATCGTCGCCGCCGAATCGCCCAGGCATAGAAGATCCTACGCTCGGCCCTGTCGGTGCGGCGGGTCCAGCATCGTTGATTGTTCGGCCTTGTCCGGTAAATGCAAGCGATGGAGGCGTGGGACGCGAACCTTCTGGAGCTTCGGGATGACGTTGTCCTTCTTCTGCAGCTCGCTTTAGAATCTCTTTGACGAGATCTCCGCCTGGCTGGTTCTTGCGCTTTCTCGCCTCCGGATTTTCGACGCTGAGTGCACTCTTTTCGCCTCCAGCAAAGTAGTTCATCTCATCATCATCATCATCGTCATCTTCGTCGTCACTGTCGTCATGGCTGCCACGTGCCGGCGCTGATGTAGCTGCATTCACATCTCGCAAAGTCGAAATTCCTCCTCGACCACTTGGTGGACGAGATGAGCTCGAGCTAGCAGTATGGCGCTGAGATGCACCAAAGGCTGAATCGCTCGCGACTGGCTGGCCAGATAATGTTCTCGGCCCGGTGTAATTGTCTGGCACCGCAGCTGCAGAGGCAGTCTCGTCGGCTTGCTGGCCTTGCGCCGGCTCCGAGCCTTCCGTCTCGTAGAATGTCGTCATGGCCTCCTCTAAATCATTCTGTGTAAGCTGCAGAAAGGATTGTGCTGTGTCTCTGGACGAGCCAGTGATGGCCATGAACTGCTCGATCTTGTCGTCCATACTCCTGGTCGTGTGGAAGATTTGGAAGGGAAGCACCAAATCAAAGTGGAGTGAACGGGCTACGAAGCGTGAAGTCACGGAGTGGAGGGAGTGAGGAGTCGTGCATGGGCCTTTGGCGCCTCGATCACGAGCAAGCGAAATTGAATCGTGCGAGAAATGCGTCTGGAACGAATCAATCTCGACGTCTCCAAAAGGTGGTTCGTGATTTGCAATCCACCTCGCCGACGTCTGCCTCGAATCGTCTCGCTACCTATACCTCAACAAGCGCCCCGTTCGAACTATACAGGAGGACGGAGGGAGTGCGTCAACTACGCTACAGACACTCTCATTCACTGAACTAGGACGGCAACAAGCATGTCAGAACATAAGGACAGCGAGCAGGTGACAACCGAGACCTTCTCGGAACGTTCCCCAATGAACGACGCCGTGACATCGGCAACCGCCAGTGCAGGTGCAGGTCTACTTCTCAGCGCGGTGCAGAACAGTCTTCAGACGCACAGTCAAGGTGCGACAGGCGTCTTTACACGAACCGGCAGCACCATCGCTGTCCTCGCCGCCATGGGCGGCATCTTTTCGTACACAGACGCCTTCGTAGCCAACACGCGTGGCAAGGCAGACTCTATCAACGGCGCTGCTGGAGGCTGTGCCGCTGGACTGGTGCTAGGTGCTGTATCTAGATCCGTACCCGTCATGGCCGGTGGATGTGCGGGTTTGGCAGCCCTAATCGGCACCTTTGACGCTGCTGGACGATCATTGCAAGGCGGCCAACTACAACGCTCAGGCTCGGATCAACAAGAGTCACATGGCGGCGGCCTAGGATGGAGAGAACAGAGTGAAGCACGACGCAACCGTTTCTTCAAAGTAAGTCCCTTAGCCAACACCTGACTGTTAACAGTGTTGCTGACTGTGTTTCGCGATTCTCCCCCAATAGCAGCCGAAGGAGGACGTTGAGACAGACGAATAGTGTCGCATAGCATTTTACAGCTCGACATCGAAGACATTTTGCATTCCTGACACAAGTCTCAGCGCCAGACAGCTGCTCTAAAGTGTGTTTTTCGAAGCGGGCTTTCTACGACAATGAAGCACCAGCAAAGTTTTCTGAGAAGAGGACGCCCTTTTCGGTCCTGAGCAAACGAGGCTTCTTGTCGGCCTCGGGATCCGCAGCGTCTGGTAGAGCGCCAACCCATGCGCATTGCTTGTCCGCCGTCGTGGTGTACCCAGGCTGGATCGTTTCAAAGATCTGTGGAGAGACAGCAGAGCGGGGTCAATATCTAGCAACGTTCAGCTTTTACAGGACTGTCGACTTACCTTTTTCTTCGGGTTGAGCACTGCTTCTGGCTCTTTACCCTCGAAGCCTTCGACCCAGACCTTGTCACCGGGCTGGCTTCCCTCGGGTGGACAGACGGGCTCGACACCACCGTCTTTGCCGTCCTTGGCGGTGGCACAAAGAAGCATGCCGTACGACTTGATACCCCGCATGGCGACCGGCTTGAGATTGCACACGCCAATAACCATTCGATTCTGCATTTTCTCGATGGGCACAAAGTTGACCAGTCCGCTGAGAATGGTTCTTGGCCCATCGGCCTCCGCAAAATCGACTTTCTCCAGGTAGAGCGAGTCTGCATCCGGGTGCTTTTCCACTGACACAATCTTACCGACTCGCAGGTCAATCTGAGATGGGATAGGAACGACCGGACCAGCGTCGGCTGCGGCCCCCTTCTTGCCTCCACCGCCGGCGTTACCAGCTTTGGCTTCTTTTGGTGCTTTTTCCTTCTTCTCCTTTTTCTTCTGCTCTTTGTTTTCTGCGCCATCTTGAGCAGCCGGCTTGTCTCCGTCAGCTTTCTTGCCGACTTCCTTGGTGGCTTTCTTCTCCTTCTTCAGGTCTTCTGGCGTCATACGCTGAATCGCTGGCATACCTTCGTAGCTGGGCTCAAATGCCGCAAACCCGAGCTGAGCGGAGCTAGAAGCAGCACTGACTTGCGATAGACTGGACATATGAGAGACATATCGGACCACGGACGGTATAGCGTGCTGATCCTTTGCAACCAGCTTCGATATGACCGGGTACAAGGAAGCAAACAGAGCCAGATCAGCAGCTGTGGGCTCTTTGGACGCTACGAATGTCACGCTCTCGAGCTCGGCATCGAGCGATGAGAGACTCTTAGACGACGTGAGCTGGTCGTCTGATTGCTTGTCGAGTCTTTGAAGCCATTTTGTTGTTAGCGCTGTAGCCCTGTCGTCGGGACCAAAGATCTGAGACGACTTGGAAGTGAGCGAGGCCAGTTTCTCGGAAAGTTCGGGCAAAGAGATGGATGTATCGCCTTGAAGCTGCTGAACGGCCGACTGAGAAGATATTGAGTATGAACGAGATTGCAGAACAGCGACCCGCCGTAAGTATCGAAGTGAGGACTATGGTTAGCATTTCAGCATATGAGCACCATCAAGTGAGTTTATCACGTGCGCATACTCACGGTATCGTTCGCAAACTGCGCAAAGGCAGCAGTGATCAGCTGTCGAGATCGTTGTGCGGCCATCTTGAGGAGTTGGAAGGTTAGACAAGGTCGTGCCTCGAGAAGCTGAGAAGATTGTGATTCGCATAAAAGTCAAGCTCAAGTGGCTCAAGTCGAACAAGTCACGTGAGAGGCATGTTAGGTCAGCCTTTGCGTTTTCATGAGCATATGAGCATGTATGAGGCATTGAGGCAGGTGTCGAGGTGTCAACTGTCCAACTACTTTTATTGCGCTTTCGCATTCTCCTCTGTCCGTCAAGTGTGCGTTTTTCGTCCAGGCTCAAACGCGATCATGTCGGTTGTGGACATTTCTTCGGCAAGCAAAGAAGACCGTCGACCCGTCATTCTCGTGACGGGTGCCAACGCAGGTGTTGGGTTCGGCATATGTCAGCGACTCATCGTCCAATTGTCCTCATCAACCCCCTCCGATACCCTTCCCTTTAATCCCAAAAGAAACACGGACCCAGACGTGCAGCCACAACCTTCCCCCTTTGCAGCCTCGCATGGCTGCACCATCATTCTGGCTTGTCGGAATCCCATCAAGGCGCATCAGGCAAGACAGCAGCTGAAGCAACTGTTGGGGTGGATAGAGAACCTCCCCGAGCACGAGGACACGCCGTCAGGCCCGCCTGAGAGCTGGGCGTATGCGTTCAACTCCAAGGATGGCAAGCTTGTCGACCCTATGACTACAGACGACTTGCGTGATACTCCACACGAGGACGCCGATCCCGCCCTGGTCGCACACGCTCAAGAGAACACGGTGCGACGGCGCCGGAAGCTTCGCAAAGCTATGGCAACAGACGAAGAAGACGCCAGCTCTGGTTCCGAAGTAGAGTCCCTTCTCAACGAACAGCCTGACCTGGACGCCAACATTGAGCAACGGACGAAGCGTGCCAATGCCAAGTATCGCCGCCGATTCTGTCAAGGCACGAGGATCGAGTTTGTGCCGCTTGATCTGGGAAGCATGTCCAGCGCGGTTGAGTGTGCACGACTTGTACGTAACAGATATCCTTACATAACACACCTCGTGCTCAACGCAGGCGGCTCTTCTTGGATCGGCATGAACTACTTGCATGCCACGTGGATGACAATGACCTCCTTTCGCCATGCTGTCACGTGGCCCGCGTACAAGCTGCAGCGAGCTGGAGACAAGAGCGACGATGGTTATGGCTGGGTGTGGCAGTGCAACGTTGGAGCTCACTATATCCTGGTCAAAGCTTTGCTTCCTGCACTCAAGGCCACCCCGTACTCGGTGCCTTCGCGCATCATCTGGACCAGCTCGCTAGAGGCTTTCTCCAAATACTACGACCCAACGGATTTCCAATGCATTGACGCGGCCAAATCACTTTTGCCGTACGAATCGACAAAGTATCAGTGCGAGCTGGCTGCGTTCGGCTTGGACAATGTACTGCAGAGCCGCGACTCAGATCAGTTGGACGACAGCGATGGGCTCAATCCGAGAAGTTATCTGTGTCATCCCGGTGTGGTTGCCTCTTCCATGATGTCTCAGTTTGTTCAGTCATGGGTGACGATATTCGTGATTGCCACTTTCTACCTGGCGCGATGGTTTGGATCTCCACATCACCCGATCGATGCATTCAAGGGTGCCATCTCTGTGACTTACGCCTGCTTGGCGCCAAAGTTGGAAGGCAACAAGCGCTACGGCAGCCGGTGCGACTTCTGGGGACGAGAGTTTGTCGGAATCGAACCAATCGAGTACTATCGACATCGATTGGGTGGCGCTGGTCCAGGCGTGGCTGCACAACTAGCCTTGGCACGCCAAGACCCCAGCAGCATAGCGGAAGATGAAGGGACCCACGGAAAAGTGGCATCCATGGCACAGACGTTTATTGGGCACTGTGAACAGGTGGCGAAACAAGTGTGGGATGGAGCCAAACAGGACGAAGTGCCGCGATGGCTTTCCCTATCTGACCGTGCAGATGCGAAAGGTGGATTGAATTCCGAGAAGGGCGGCAAGTCAGAATTAGACTCAAACGATGCTCGACTTCCATCTGGTGGCGACGCTAGGATTACCGTCAAAAAGACGACAGTACCGACAGATTCATCCAACGACGAAGCAGAGTGGGAAAAGGTGCATTAATAATTACGTACCGCAAGTTGTAGTCGTCATGCTTCCTAATTGTCCGCAGCCACGAATACGATGCGGAAATAATGCCGGCTTTACTCTGTCGCAGACAAATTCGAAAATTCATATCCAGCCCGGCTTGTCGAGCGTCGGAGGATAGATGTAGTGTGGCGCAGTTGCGCAGCGCGTGTGCGCTTTGGCTGGATGGGCAGGGCAACCTTGTATCAATGGGATGACGGGGCTCACATGTGCAGTTCAATGGAGCCGAGACTGACAGAACTCAACAGGGTTCCGATGCGTTCTAAGCGAGATCCAACGCATCCGACCGGCTTGTCCAGTGCCTATATTCGTACCCTGTTTCGGATAGCCTGAGGGTGTGTGAGCCGCTTCCGCTCTCCGCTACGACTCTCGCCAGACCCGCCACTCGTATGGTGCGCGCCAGACTGTTCCCTCTTGACGTCGTCCATCTCAAGCAAGCACACTCGACATGTCGCTCAGCACTTCATTCGCACCCAATACCCATGACCGTCGTCATTCGGGCTTTTTAAGCACCTTGGCAGCCAACCAGGACGCTCACATGGGTCCAGCCCCCTTGTCGCAGGACAACCTGGCCCACAACATACATCACGCCCGCAATGCTCATTCTCTAGGACATGTGCATGACGGCGCTATCCCCTCGTGGCTATTCAGCACCGTCTCGTCTGCTGGGCCTTACGATGGCGAGTCCATCAACCCTTTACTGCCTCCTTCTTCCTTTGCACAGAATGATACCAGGCACGATATCAACCGATCGTACCACACACAGCAGCTTGCTTACGGTCACGAGATGAGTCACTATTCTTCTGATCCGCTGCACCATGCTCCTTTGATTCGACCAGGCTCCCTACCTGGCATGGACTCCTACGACATGAGTCAGCCAGTAGCGATTGCGCTCAAGTCAGAGGCCCCGTTCGCCGCAACCGTGTCAGCACCCGTGGCTGGTCCGCCCACGGAAGCCGTCTATCCCCCAGCAGCATCTTCGTCATCTCAAACCTCTGTCAACACCAGTGCCAGCCCTGACAACGTTCTTCTCCACCTTTCCGACAACCAGACTCAATCGCACCCGAAGATCGCACCTGCAAGATCGGTTCTCGACCCACTTGATTCATGGACGATTCCCAATGGCCTCACCGCGAGCGCAGAGCGGAAGTCGTCTGCAGGCCCATACCAAACTCAGCGCGAAGGATCTCAGGCCGGTGACCTTACTTTCAAGACCAGTGCGGATCGCAGAGAACGAAACAAGGCTTCGCAGAGAGAGTCTCGGAAACGCAAGCAGACCCGTCTCGAGACGCTTGAAGACGAGAATGCGGCCCTTAGAAAGGCACTTTCTACCTTGAAACAAGGTGGGGACCGTTCTATCAGCAACACAACTGCCCAGCGCGTTGATGACTCAACCGCTGAATCAGCGATGAAAATTTCTGGAACTCTCCATCTTGACGGTGTTGAAACGCACCTTGAAGACGACTCAGCAGAAGCAGAGTGGAACGATATTGCTCGACCTTTCTTCCAGGATCAATGTCCCAGCGAGCGTAACGCCGACTCGGACTCTTCGGCTTCATCCTCGCACAGCGTGTTCGATAGTCAGTCCCAAAGTGTAGACGACGATATCGTGCCCAAAGCTCGCAAGGAGAGCCGTAGCTATTCCGGATCTCGAAAGGTTTCGGGCACGCAGATCCACACAAACCGCTCTACGTGGGAATTGTCAATTCACCAGATGCGACAGCAAAGCTCGCGCAACTTTCCTTCCATGGTGGTGGTACCCGAATTGACGCTGTACAAGGTATGCCGTCTGTACTTCAGCATTGTTCTGCCGTTCACCTCCAGTCTCAAGTCTGGCCTTGTCAATTTGCGAGCGGCACGCGTGTCATCGGGCTACCTGGGAGGCTGCGATGACCTTCCACGCTTCAGCGGCTATCCCTCCGTCGATCCTTCTGCCAAATTGGTCTTGCCGAAGAATCTAATGCCAACCGAAGCCCAGCTGCGCATTGGATTTCACCCTGTCGAAATTGCCGTTGTCCCCTCGCCAGCAATGCGCGATAAATTGCTCACGGTGTTGAGCGCCTTCCAGTCGATCGACAATTTGGCACGTGAGCCTTCTGGCGACTCCTTCGACGATGAGTATGTCGCAAAAGACTGTCCAAGGAGGATCGCCCTCATCGCAGATACTGCTCGATGGGAGCCTTCCGAGTCAGACTCCGAAAGGGAGTTTGTGATACCCGACAAGTCCCGCATCTACTCGTATGGATTCACAAACAAACCAAAGGGATCTCATCGTCTCAAAATGCCAGCACAACAGTGGCTCAACACCTTCTTTGTCGACCTCGTCCAGAATCTACACATCTGGTCTCCGAGCGGAGACATTTTCGATCCGGAATGCTTCGAGTACCATGAGCCCTTTATCCGCAAATACCCCTTTATGGTCGATGAGCAGATCATGCGATCGACCAACCGTTGGAGGCGAGCTCGAGGAGAGGCTCCAATCCGTCTTTAGTACCGCATCTTTGTTTTCCCGTGCTCCCTCACCTTACTTCGCACTGTGTTTGTATACTTCCCTCTAATTTGCATCTTTGTTTTTTTCCGAATCCATGTGTGTGCGAAATTTCGCCGGTGAAATGTTGGCGGTTTTAATCGGGATCGAAATTGTCAGGAGAACAACACTTCCTGTGCGCGTGTGTATGTTTCTCATTTGCACCCACCAAATTGATCGGCAACCATCATGTCGACTCCAGACATTGCCGCTCTTAAACAGCGATATGCACAGGCGGGCCAGTCACATTTGTTCAACTTCTGGGACTCGCTCTCCCCGGAAGGGCAGGCTGCGTTGGCAGAGCAGCTTAGCGAGCTTGACGTCGAGCGCGTCAACCAAGTCTTTGTGACCGCTGTGAAGGCGGACGAAGAGGCGCGAGCGGGCAAATCGGCCAAGATCACACCGCCACCACCCGAGTCGGTCCAAAGCACTATTGAAGGTGAAATTGACCCGCAAGTTCTCGAGCAATTTCGCCTTGCTGGTCTCGGTGCGATTGCCCAAGGTCATCTCGGTGTGCTGCTCATGGCTGGCGGTCAAGGCACCCGTCTCGGCTCTACCGCTCCCAAAGGCTGCTACGATATCGGTCTTCCAAGTCACAAGAGCCTGTTCCAGATTCAAGCTGAACGCATCATCACACTGCAGAAGTTGGCAGCAAAACACGGTAGTTCGAGCCAAATTGTTACAATTCCCTGGTATATCATGACGTCAGGACCAACACGAAAGGATACCGAAGCCTTTTTCGCCGAGAACAACTACTTTGGCCTTATGCGCGAAAATGTGATCTTCTTCGAGCAGGGAACATTGCCGTGCCTTTCACTCGATGGCAAGATCTTGCTCGAAAGCAAAAGCAAAGTCGCCACAGCGCCTGACGGCAACGGCGGTCTGTACCGTGCACTTCGCACTCCGTTCAACAAAGGTCGTCCAGACACTGTTATTTCCGATCTCGAACGTCGCGGTATCAAGTACTTGCATGCGTACGGTGTCGACAACTGTCTAGTCAAGGTAGGCGATCCTGTCTTTATCGGCGTGTGTCTGCAGAAACAGGTGCAGGCAGGTGTCAAAGTGGTCAAGAAAGTCGACCCAAAGGAATCCGTCGGTGTTGTAGCACTGCGAGACGGACGATTCGGGGTGGTCGAGTATTCTGAGATCCCCTCGGACCTGAGCGAGGCGCGCGATTCAAATGGCGAGCTTAGCTTCCGCGCAGCCAACATTGTCAATCATTTCTACACCACACACTTCCTCGCCAATGCCGTACCGGCATTCGAGCACGAGATGGCCTTCCACATTGCGCGTAAAAAGATCCCCACCGTCGATCTGTCTACGGGTGAACCACTCAAACCGTCGACGCCCAACGGAATGAAGCTCGAGTTGTTCGTCTTTGACGTCTTTCCCTTCTGCGGCGACAAGCTGGCCGTACACGAAGTGCAGCGCAGAGAAGAGTTCAGTCCGCTCAAGAACGCAAAAGGCACGGGTACCGACGACCAGGACACTTCCAAACGCGACCTTCTCGCCCAGCAGCAGAGATGGCTCCAAGCAGTCGGCGCCAACGTCATCGACGACGCTCAGGTCGAACTCAGCCCTCTCCTCACCTATTCGGGAGAAGGTCTTGCCGCCTTTGCCGGCAAGCTCATCAATCAGTCCGGAAACATCGAGCCCAACTGATCTACTACACACACACACAATTCCACGCAGGTAGAGATGGAAACCGAATATCATTTTCTGAGGCTTTAACCGACTTCCTAGAATGTCAGGGAGCGAATCAGAGCATTTTTGACCTTGAGGCAAGATCGATGGGGCAGGCAAAGTCGACTATGTCGACTATCCTTGTGAGGAGGTTGGGCAGTTGCGAGGTAAAAGTATACAAGTGTGATGATGAAGAATGCGTTCTTAATGCTAAAGAGGGCAGCCGGAGTTGCAAGCTCGAGCAAATTAGTTGGCGTGCAGAAGCTGGAGGAACTCGGGAGCGAGCGGCTTCTTGGCCTCCTTCTTGAGACCGGACGACTTGGCAGCCTGGGCGCGGATCTCGGATCGGATCGCAGACTGGGCGTAAGGGTTGAGTCGGAACATAACGGCGCGGTTCTTGAGGGGGTTCTTGCGCTGGGTGAAAGGTCGAGTGGTCTTGGCGGGGCCCTTGGCACGGACGACCGACTGGATCTCGTCCGAGTTGATGAGACGGGTGACGTCGGTGTTGGCAATCTTGGCCTTGGGCATGGTGAAGCCAGACTTGGCAGCGAAGACCTCATCCAATCGGCCAAAGGCAGACTGGGTGAAGATGACGAATCGTCCGAGGTGTCCACCAGGTGCGAGCTGGAGGAGGTTCAGTCGCTCGACCGAGCAGAGCTCAACACCGGGCAGGTTGCGGAAAGCCTTGACGATGCCAGAGTCGTTGTTGTAGATGACCAAAGGTCCACGACGCTGGGTGTGTCGTCGGTTTCGCAGCTTGCCAACACCAGCGCGGACCTTGCGCGAGTTGGAGACCTTGACGACATCGGCATAGGCGCTGACGGCCTTGAGGAGGGCAACAGCCTCCTTGGTCTTCGTCAGGCTCTCGGCAGCGTCGGCAACAACGAGGGGAATCTCCTCAATCTGCTCAACTCGGTGTCCTCGAGCGAGAACGAGCGAGGGGACAGCGGTGGCAGCCAGAGCAGATGCGGTAGCGTATCGCTTCTGGTTCTGGTTGGTCTTGATGAACCATCGGCGCCACAGCTTGGTGGGGGCGAACATGTGACCGCCTCGGGCCATGTTACCGAAGGCGGCCTGGCCAGATCGCGAGGTACCACCACCACCAACACGGGGGATACGGGCGACAGCTCGACCAGTACCCCACGACTCGGCAGAAGTCTGGTGACCGGCCTTGGTCGACACAGCGTAAGGCTGTCGCTTGTTCTTGGCAACGTTGGCTGAAGAATGCAGTAAAGGTCAGCGACTGTGACTGCGAAACATTTGCATGCCTGCAAAGAGTAGATCTGAAACTTACTGTGAACGAACTGAACCACGTCAGGTCGGATGGGAGCAGTGAAGACTGCGGGAAGGGGAAGCGAGCCGGAGGCTGCACCGTCGAGGCCCCTCACGTTAACAGCTGTAAAGGTGTTGTAAAGTGGTCAGCATTTGGATTCACATTAGCGCATCCGGCATGGCAGTATGATGAGACACAGCAGCAGAACTGGACAGCAACCAAGGGCAGGATTCGATGTGTGTATCAAACGAGGTGGCAGTATGTACGGCTGTCGTTGATTCTACAACCACTCGTCGATGTTGCAGGGCTGGCGACACTGCTGATGTTGTCGTACGTCTGCCTTTGCCGCTGTACGAACTGTCTGCGTGTTGCTGTTGCTGATTACGCCAAGTCTGCGAATGATACATACTGGGTCTAGCGGCCATTGTCGATAACTTGATGTGATGGTTGGGGAATGATTGCAAGAAGGACCAGCAACCTCTTCGCTATGGCACTCGCCTGCCCAAATTCTGAGAACGCAACTAAATTCAATCTTAAGCGTTGAGTACTGATTTGTATTCAAAAATCACGTGCATGTAACACCAATACCTCGGCCGAAGACGCGGGTCCGATTTTGGGGAGGACCTCGAAGATTGGACATCCCTGGCCCGCCATCGCGTTCGTCAGCTGCGCCTCTGTCTCGCATTACCACCACACAGTACTCAACATGACTTTCGCCACCAGCTGGTTCAGCCACCCCCGAAAGAACGGAAAGGGCGCACGACAATGGTTAGTATGATTGCGACAGTTTCACCGACAGCACGGATCAGCGATCGTGGATGGCAGACTGCTTAACCATGATGGTCCAAGTGTGCAACAGCACTGGTCCTAGCGATTTCGCATGGATCATACCTTGGTTGTCCGCTCAGAGCTCCCCATCTCTGCAGTAGCTGGTGACGAACGCTTCATCGACGACAAGCTGTCATTCAGCGTTGACGCGATGCCGACCAAAGTCATCTGCTCTCTGTGGAGTCGTTGGAACACGCCTTAATCGCGACATAATCCGCGCTGTCCATGCCCAAGTTCTCGCCTGTGATCCTGTTCTGACGATATGTTCTTTTTCTGCAACAGCCGAGTTTGTGCTAACCAGGGAGGTATCATCCGAAAGTACGGCCTCGACATCTGCCGTCAGTGCTTCCGCGAACGAGCAGACCAGATCGGTTTCAAGAAGGTACGTCTAGCATCTCGCGCTGTTCTTATTTGACCCACATCACTGACATCGTCCTGTTCGGTCTCTCAGTTCCGTTAAAGCAATCTGGCTCGAGTCTCCTACATCACATCATCAGCACAAAATCGTCCATTCCCGATGGTCTTTCTGACTTTCGCGTCTCTAGCGGCACACTGCCCTCACATTGTACCATCAATTGCACACGAGCAATGATTTTCATCAGCTACACATGCGTTTTGTTCCGACGTGTGGCTTTCCGGCTTGAGCTTGCGGAATCTTTGGAGGTGACGTTCAGCGTCTACCTAGCTAGCTGCCATACTTGGTACGTTGCAACTCTGTGATGTGGCCCGCAAGCTGGCCAAGCTGGTGATCTGTGATCTGTCGATCTGACTTTTCCAAAGATATCATGTTAGGTCATGAGCAAATCACGTGCTCTCGTGCGATTGAGAATCGGCTCTTCGCGGGATTGAGTGTTTTGGCCGCCTGGAATTAGCGCCTTGCTGATTGGTCGTGCGGCCCTCGCGACGCCCTTTTTTTCTTCGCTCTGCAGTTGAAAGCGCCCTGACCGATTTTAGTTTCGGTCGGACTTGCTTTGCCCCGGATCGAGTTCTGCTCTCTGCGGAAAGATACTTCCAGCTCAAAGGCGTGACTATAGCACCCAGCTGGTAGATCTCACTGCTACATGCTAGCACAAATTCGCAAAGACATGGAGATTTGTAATGGCGGCGATGTTAGGGCATAAGGATGGGGCGATGTTGATTGGACCGTGCTTGGAATTGAAAGCGAGGAATACAAAGTCGGCGTGTTAATTGGCCCGAAAGGACCGTCGACTAGCGCCTGGAATCACAATGCTGGCCGATGAGTGAGCGGATCGCGCGTTGGACCGGTTCAACATGGCCGCTATCTTCGTCTTTTCCTCTTTGCTCCGCTTGCCTGACTTTATATCTCCCCCTCCATCTCCTTCTTCCTTCTCGCCAACCTTTTCATCCGAGCTAGTGAGAGCGGGCAACATGCTTCCCCTGCGAGCTCTGCGAAATGCGCCCCTCCGGGCTGCCTCCAAGGCTCCCCTTGCCTCTGCCCGCGGCTATGCCACCACTGTCGCCGACCAGGCACCCGAGATCTCTTCTTCCCTCTTTGACAAGAAGGTAGAGATGTCGGTCCCCGAGAAGGGTCGTGGCTACTACGTCAACGAGAGCTACCGAAAAATTGAGGACAACCTCAAAGTCATCCGACAGAGGTAAGTTTTCCCGCATCAGCAAGCTGGATTCTAGACACTGACGTTTCTTCGCGTTGTCGCAGACTCAACCGACCGCTTTCATTGGCTGAAAAGATTGTCTACGGACATCTCGACAACCCTCACGAGCAGGAAATCACCCGAGGATCCTCGTACCTGAAGCTGCGTCCCGATCGTGTTGCTTGCCAGGATGCTACTGCACAGATGGCCTTGCTCCAGTTTATGTCGGCCGGTCTGCCCAAGGTCGCTGTTCCCTCCACTGTCCACTGCGACCACTTGATTGAGGCACAAGTCGGAGGTGTTAAGGATCTGGCTCGAGCTATCGACATCAACAAGGAGGTCTACGATTTCCTTGCTACTGCTACTGCCAAGTACGGTCTCGGCTTCTGGAAGCCTGGATCCGGTATTATCCACCAAATTATCCTCGAAAACTACGCTTTCCCCGGTGGTCTGATGATCGGAACCGACTCGCACACCCCTAACGCTGGTGGTCTCGGTATGATCGCCTGCGGTGTCGGTGGTGCTGATGCCGTCGATGTCATGGCTGATATTCCTTGGGAGCTCAAGGCACCAAAAGTCATTGGTGTAGAACTCACAGGTGCCATCTCTGGCTGGACTACGCCCAAGGATGTCATTCTTCGTGTTGCCGGCGAATTGACCGTCAAGGGTGGTACCGGTGCCATCATCGAGTACAAGGGTCCCGGTGTCGAGTCGCTTTCGTGCACAGGTATGGCCACTATCTGCAACATGGGTGCCGAAATTGGAGCCACCACCTCAGTATTCCCATACAACGAGCGAATGGGCGGCTACCTGCGAGCCACCAAGCGTTCAGACATTGCCGACCTGGCCAAGGGCTTCCAGCGCAACCTACTGCCTGACTCTGGTGCCGAGTACGACCACACAATCCAGATCAACCTCTCGGAGCTCGAGCCTCACATCAACGGACCCTTCACCCCCGATCTTGCCACTCCCCTTTCCAAATTTGCCGAGGAGGTCAAGAAGAATGACTGGCCCGAAGAGCTCAAGGTGTCGCTCATTGGATCCTGCACCAACTCTTCATACGAGGACATGAGCCGATCCGCCTCGATCGCTGATGAGGCTACTGCTCACGGCCTCAAGGTCAAGTCGCTCTTTACCGTTACTCCTGGATCCGAGCAGATTCGAGCTACGATTGAGCGAGACGGCCAGATGGCCTCGCTTGAAAAGGCTGGCGGTATGGTTCTTGCCAACGCCTGTGGCCCTTGCATCGGTCAGTGGGACCGAAAGGATGTCAAGAAGGGTGAGAAGAACTCGATCATTACCTCGTACAACCGAAACTTTACCGGACGAAACGATGCCAACCCTGCCACGCACGCCTTTGTTGCCTCGCCTGACCTTGTCACCGCCATGGCTTTCGCTGGCAAGCTGACCTTCAACCCCATGACCGACAGTCTCAAGGGCTCTGACGGCAAGGAATTCAAATTCTCTGCGCCTAGCGGCAAGGAGCTGCCCCCCAGCGGTTACGACGCCGGCAACAACACCTACCAGGACCCTCCCAAGGACGGCAGCTCGGTCTCCGTCGCCATTGACCCCAAGTCGGACCGCTTGCAGAAGCTGGACCCCTTTGAGGCCTGGAACGGCAAGAACCCCACCGACTGCCCCGTCCTGATCAAGGCCAAGGGCAAGTGCACCACTGACCACATCTCGGCTGGTGGACCATGGCTGAAGTACCGAGGACACTTGCAAAACATTTCGAACAACTGTCTTATTGGCGCCATCAACGCTGCCAACGGCAAGGCCAACGAGGTGCAGAATGTCTTCTCCGGTGAATGGGGACCGGTGCCCGCCACTGCGCTCGCCTACCGCAAGGAAGGCAAGCCGTGGGTCGTCATCGGTGATGACAACTACGGTGAGGGATCTTCGCGAGAGCACGCTGCTCTCGAGCCGCGATACCTCGGTGGCTGCGCCGTCATTGCGCGATCGTTTGCCCGTATCCACCAGACCAACCTGCGAAAGCAGGGTATGCTGGCCCTCGAGTTTGCCGACCCGGCCGACTACGAAAAGGTGCGCTCGGACGACTTGGTCGACATTGTCGGCGTCACTGAGCTTGCCCCTGGCTCCAAGATCACGCTCGTCTGCAAGCACAAGGACGGCTCCAAGGACGAGATCCCGCTCACCCACACCATGAACGACAACCAGATTTCGTGGTACAAGCACGGCTCTGCCCTCAACATGATGGCTGCCAGCAAGGCCTAGACGCCCGCACTACTGTGTTCTTTCAATCCAGACTTGTTTTCTCTCGACGATCATGTGCTTGTGCATTCACGATCGTGTTGTATGCTTTGCATGGTTGTAGCGCGGAAGAGTGCCGTGCGAGAGAGTTGGACGGAACCTCGGCTATTTGAATTTGTTGACCGTGAGATTTGAAGCCCGCCCGCAGAGATGACCTCAGTATTCGAAATAAATTCCCGTTGTTACCGCTAGAATTCAATTTTCTATGAATGCAAATCGCTTGGCATGAAAGTTGCTCCTTCTACCTCGAGAGCTAGAGGGAGACCCAAAGCGTGTGTGTTTGTCGTGGGCCAACCCGCTTCCGGGAAGCAAATCATTAAGCGAACGTCCCTGAAAAGAGGAAAATAATGCTGGTTCAAGGCACCCGCTCGTATGATGTTTGAGGGTCTCTCGCTATCTGCCTCGTTGCTCACAGCATCCCAACTCCTCGTCCCCCATTGGCTGCGGACCACTGTGGGCCACACAATAAAACTCACCCCAGAATCCTCCCTTTCCCCATCTTCCCTCCCACAAAATTTCCGCCGCCATCCCTTGGACTTCTCTCTTCCTCTGGATCTTCGCGTAACCTCTATTTTTCACCTGGACCCTTGGCTGCCTCCAACATGAGCGCTGAACCTACCCACGTTGTCGCCGCCGGCGACAAGAACACGCAGGAGTTTGACAAGAACAACCATGGCAAGACGGAACTGGAGAAGCAACTCTCACGTGAGGTCATGGAGAACTTTGGCCGACCCGAAGGCGCCTCTGTCGACGAGATCTACGAGCGCAAGGTCTACATCCTCAACAAGGTTCTCAACGATCACATTGGCATGGGCAAAGTCCAGTGGCAACTCTTCCTCCTGTCCGGTTGGGGCTGGATGGCCGACAACCTCTGGCTTCAGGGTGTTGCCATCATCTTGCCCCAGGTGCAGCGTGAGTTCAACATCACCAGCGACGTTCGTTGGATGACCTTTTCCCTGTACATGGGTCTCATCTGCGGTGCCGCTACTTGGGGTATCCTTGCCGACGTCATTGGCCGACGACCCTCTTTCAACATTACCCTCTGCCTTGCCGGTATCTTTGGCATTGCCGGCGGTGGTGCACCCAACTTTGTCGGCCTCGGTGGACTACTCGCCGCGCTCGGCTTCGGTCTTGGTGGCAACCTGCCTGTCGACGGAATGATGTTCCTCGAGTTCATCCCCAGCAAGTCGCAGTATCTCCTCACCCTCCTGTCCGTCTTCTGGTCGCTTGGACAGCTTTTGGCCTCGCTCGTTGCTTGGGCTTTCATTGCCAACTACTCGTGTGACAACAACCAGTCCAACACCATCATTGACGCCAACACCGTTCCCTGTGATGTCGCCAACAACAAGGGCTGGCGCTACACCTTCTACACCCTCGGTGCGCTCACATTTGTCATGTTCATCTGCCGTTTCTTCATCTTCCGACTGCCCGAATCGCCCAAGTTCTACCTGTCCAAGGGCCGCGACGCCGAAGCCGTTGCCGTACTCAAGGAGATTGCCATGCGAAACGGTACCCCTCTTGGCGACGATGTTATTTCGGTCGAGATCTTCCGATCTGCTGCCGGTCAGGAAGCCAGTATGGACGTCGTCAAAGAGGAAGAGGAGAGCCCTAAGGGTGTCAAGGCCATCACTTCTGCCCCCAAGCGGTTCGTCAACAACTTCAGCGGCGTCAAGTTCTCCCCCGATCTGTCTCACGTCACTCCGCTCTTTGCTGGCTGGCGCATGGCTCTCACCACTTCCATCCTCTGGGCCCTTTGGTCGCTCATTGGTCTCGCTTACCCGCTCTACAACGCTTTCTTGCCCATCTACCTCTCTCAGGCTCAGGGCGTTACCGGATCTTCGTCCGTCGATGTCACATACCGCAACTACGCCATCATCTCCGTCTGCGGTGTTCCTGGCTCTATCATCGCCGCTTGGATGGTTGAGCTTCCCCGATCCGGCCGACGAGGCGCCCTCGCCATCGGCACCCTCCTCACCGGTATTTTCCTCTTCCTCTTCACCACCGCTTCCAACGAAGCAGCCGTGTTGGGCTACAACTGCGCCACAGCAGCAACCCAGAACGTGATGAACTTTCCTGTGAGTAGAACATACCGTAGAAGGACAGCATACTGACCTTATTGCTCCTCGTCTTCTTAATGGTGTTGTGTCGATTTTGCGATTTTGCTTTTGCCAATTTCTGATCCAACAGGTATGGAGTCTTGTACGCAATGACGCCGGAGCTCATCCCAGCTCCTCACCGTGGTACTGGCGACGGCATTGCGGCGTCGCTGAACCGTATCTTCGGATCCCTCGCTCCCATTATTGGTATCTACTCTACAGGCTCGAGCCCAATCTACGTTGCGGCCTCGCTCTTCATCTTGGCAGGCGTTTTGAGCGTTTTCATTCCGCTCGAATCACGAGGCAAGAATGCTATGTAAGCATACCCGTAACAAGGACGCTATACAGGCAAAGCACGCAGTCAGATGGACGCTGCATCGAACCGGTGCCTAGAGGCACCGGTCGAATGATCAGCAGGAAACAGCTTGGTTTAGTCTTCAATTCTCTATCATACCGTTCAATGTGCAGAATCGGATGTACGAAACCCATGCTTAAGTCGTCATGCGTTCCCTTCTGAGAGTACAAGATGAGTCTTTTGCATTCTTCCTCCTAGCCCTCTTCTAGACGTGAATGTCTCTTGTTGCTCGCCCGTCATCTGGGCTCCATCTCTCAAACCTATAGACGCGGCTGGCTGCAGGGTCCGTGGACGCAACTTACACCTTCTTACGTCCTGTAATGTGCCCTGATCGAGGATGTCAAGGTCTTGTCGCAATCTGCAGGAATCTGTGCGTCGGAAGTTCGCTCCTCAACAGTACAAAACATTCGGGCGGGAGACAGTCTTTTACATTGTTCACCTGACGGCTGGGAGTGCCCAGCTGAGTCCTTATCTGCAGATTCCAAGAAAACGTTTCGATCCTGAAAGAAGCCACTGCGACCGTGGTGTCCGTCCTCTTACTTTGTCTGACGGCGGACTCCTAATCGTGTGCCCAATCACTGCTGGCGGTGGCATCTTCCAGCTCAAACACACCTACACAAATTCAGTACTTTGCAGCCTTTTAAACGAGTGTGACCTTTTCTGTTCTGGTGTGGCCTGTTCTGTTCCAGAATGAGATCACAGTGCGCTTTTTCATCGGCACAGCTTCGCACCCACGTCGCTGACATGTGCGCGTTGATATTTACATTGGTGGTGTAGTTCATTCGTGAACTTGTGCTTTAGTCCCTTCGTGAATTTGCGGTTGTGTTCTGGCTTGTAGAGACTAGCTGACAGGGGCGTTGGCGCCGAAGCCTCCGGTGGAGCCAAAGCCTCCGGCTCCACGGACGGTTTCGCTGAGGTCCTGTACTTCCTCGACTTCGGGTGTGGAGATCTTCTCGATGATGAGCTGTGCTATACGGTCGCCCTGCTCGATGGTAAAGTCTGCATCGCCCAAGTTGAAGAGGAGGACACCGAGCAAGCCACGGTAGTCTTCGTCAATGACCCCGGCGCCAACGTCGATGCCGTGCTTGCTAGCCAGACCGCTTCGAGGAGCGACTCGTCCGTAATGACCAGTGGGAATAGCGAGACAGATGCCGGTCTGGACAACTTTGCGACCACCGCGAGGCAGAACGACTTTTTCCGAGGCGTAGAGATCGTAGCCTGCTGCTGCTGCTGAGCCTCGGGTGGGCAGTTTTGCAGCCGGGTGATCGGCATGCTTCTGCACGAGCAGCCGGAGAGCAGAAGATGCTGTGCTTGTAGTTTTCGTCATGTTGTCGGCAAAAGTGTGAGTGAGCTTGGTCTGCTTTGCGTCTCGAGGAGTGTCGACTTGAGTCATTTGTGGATTGCGCAAAGGAGCAAGCTGTCGAAAGTCGAAATAGGACGCGACTCTGCTCCGCGTAGAGTGCGACGCGTGCGCGTGTGAAATTAACACATCGAGTCTAACACTGAAACCTTCCGAATTGCTTAATTGCTTGAGCGCTTGAGCGCTTGAATTGCAGCTGCGCGCGGCAGACGTGCTACCCACCATCATTCTATATGCTGTGCCCTTCTGCCAACCATGGTGGCTGCTGGTCGTTCTAGGCAGGCCCTCTCTCCGCTCCCGCAGAACCATTCACAACCGCTGGCCGGTTCCCATAGCGGTGCAGCTGCGCCTTCCACCCACCGTCAGACCTCTAGCGCTTTAAGGAAAAAGCTGGCGCAAGCTGGCTCAACACTTGTGAGGTCCCCAGTATTGCTCAAGCAGATCTGGCTTGCAGATCAGCCCAGCACAGAGATGCAGCCTTCTCGTCCTCGTGGTAGTCTCAAGCGCAAGAAGGGCGCGTCAACACTTGTCATGTCCCCTCATTTACCCCGCGAGAAGCCATCGTCGTCGGCTAGCGACCGCTCTGACTGGTCTTCTCTTGCCTCATTGTCGCCAAGCTCTCGCTCAATGTCGTTCTCAGAGGAGTTAGAGCCGCGTCCTATCCGTCCTGTCCAGCATTCTCGTCGTACGTCCCTGCAGACGGGTATGCACGTCATGTCGCTTCAAGACCGAACACCTCCACGACTTTCCAATCATTCGTCTAGCACTCAGCGACGTACAAGTGCTCGACGAGCCGCTGGCGGTAGCATGGAGGCCGAGCGCAGCTCTGAAAGTACGTCCGTCAACTCCACAGAAGACATGCTAGCAGAACACGAACGACTCATAACTTCGGCCCCTACCTGGCAACTGCACCGTCTCAAGAAGGACGAGCTAGTCCAGCTCAACGCCGAATGCATGGGAGAAAGCATTCCAACAAGTCTTGAGCTCGACCTCCTCACCAAGCAAGACCTCGTCAACAACATCATCACTGGACGGTCCAGACTTGACCGCACTTCGTCCTCACCGCCGCCCGAGGATTTTAGCGATCCCACCCCACGCAAAGCATCTAGAAGCCATGGCGCTGCACACCGTGCCGACAGTCCGCATGACGGTGCAAGCTTTTCTGATCAATCGAATGAGGGGGGTGGCGAGGAGACGGAAGCCGAGCACGCTCGCGTGACAACCCTTTCGAGCACGCGCGCGACACAGCGACGGCCAGTGACATTGCGTAGAATGGACTCTTCCAGTTTTGACGACCTTGAGCCAGTGAAAGTCGCCACTCCGCCCAGACGTCAGCTACGAGACCGAGGCAGCCTGTTTGGTGCAGCAGCTCGACGTCTGCGTCGCGCCGATGGATCTGAAGCCTTGTCAGGGGCTTCGTCGTCCTCCTTCTTTGGCGGAAGGAGTTCGCGCACGTCTATTGCTTCACCCTTCCTCGCACCTCGCAACCATTTCGTAGCAGCTTCCCCGATCAAGACTCGGTCCCGAACTCGAAGTACTCTTGCTGCCTCCAGCACGCGAAGAAGACCTGTTCCACGGGTCGCGGTTCCCCTCGATGAGCCTCGCCCGTCGCAGCAGGCTGATGTGATGGCTACACCTAAATTGACGCGAAGTCGCGCCAGACGAGTACAAAAAGCTGTCAAATTCAAAGGGCTAACGCCAGCACGTCCGAAGTCAGACTCTGAACTTGACGATGACTGGCTAGAGGAAGCGTCAACAGGCAGTCGCAGCCGGAGTGCAAGCGACGATGACACAGATGCGCATTACGACGCCGACAGCGGCTCTGTCAATGGCTCTGATAGTGGTCGCGATGTTCGCGGCGCACCTCGGGATGCGGCTCTCGCTCATGAAAGTAAAGCGGTTGACGCACATGAACAGAACACATCAGACGACGAAGGCGACAGTCCTGTCAAGTTCCGCAAGCTTCGCAACGGCAAAGTCAGATCAGTGATCCCATCTCCAACTTCAAATGACATCGACGATGTGCATATGCAGAGCGACCACGAGGCTGACGGCCCCGCCAATGACGACGAGCAAGTGCCAGAGGCGGTTATGCAGCAACCCACGTCTGCCACGCTCGCACGTCTTCGCAAACCGCAACTCGAGCAGCTTTGTCAAGCTCGTCTGATTGACGTCCATGTAGACGACAAAAAGGCAGACCTAAGTCGCAAGCTACTTCTCTGGCACGAGGAGCAGCAAGTAGAGAACGAGCTGAGTGACTCTGACCTTTCTACTGCTACTGCAACGCAGGCCGATGCCGAAGTTGTACCTCAGACTGTAAAAGTCCGACGCAGTCACTCGCATGACAGTGACTTGCCGTTGATGCTACGAGCACCGCGCGTGCATTCCAACAAGCTGCCAACTCCGCCACTTACGTCTCACAACGAAGAAGCAAACCCTCCTCAGGCCGGCGATGGTGTCGATGAGCTCAACGGGCTAGACCTCGAGAGCCTCAATCTCGTCGACAAAGAAATTCCACCGTCCAAGCTGGAGAAGTTAGAGAAGATCGGCTCAGGCGGCTTCAAAGACGTCTACGTCGGGAAGTACTATATCTCCAAGACTCGAGTGAGCAAGGTAGCCATTGCTGACATTCGGGATCAACTCACGGAGATGGACATCAAGGAGCTGAGTCTGTTGCGTGACCTGCGCCACGAAAACATTGTTCGCTTCATTGGCGTTAGCATTCCTGACAATCCACGTCATGTGCCGTGCATGATCGTGAGCGAACTCTGCTCGAATGGCGATTTGTTTGACTACATCCGCAACACATCAGCGCCAAGCGATGCCGAGGTGTTTCGCATCTTGCTAGAAACAGCGCGCGGCCTCGAGTATCTTCACACACGGACACCGGCCATCACACATCGAGACTGCAAGTCAACCAACGTGTTGATCACACGTGGTCGAACAGCCAAGATCAACGACTTTGGCTTGGCGCGCGTGAAGAACTCATCGCGGTCCATGATGAAATCGCTCGTCGGCACAGTCAACTGGCAAGCCGTTGAGCTGTGGGTCCCTAAACCCCACTACAATGAAAAAGTCGACGTTTGGTCTGCGGCCATGACGTTTTGGGAGACTCTTCAGTGGCATCAAGCTGAGAAAAAGTATCCCTTCCAGGGCATGAACGAGCATCAAATCTATCAGGACGTCGGCCAAAAGCAGAAACGACCCTCCACTGTTGCCATCCGCAGGCAATTCGGTCCTGAGATCGTTGACCTTCTCGATCGCATGTGGGACCAGACGCCGAAAGCACGTCCCAGCATGACCCAAGTGTGCAAAGAACTCGAAGACCTCATCAAAATGAAGAAAATCGCCGCCAAATCAAAGTACTAATAATCCGAGCAGGTATGCTCTCTACCCACCCGCAACAAGTTCCGTACTCATTCTGCATTTGTCCTCACTCGTTATGTCAAGTTTACGCGCACGTCAGCCCAGTCGAAACAAGAAATGTATTTTGCTCTTTCATCTCGCAGTAGTTCTACCGCGTGTAGGTTGTTCGGTCGAGGTATGGGGGGAATGTGAAGATGAAGGCTGTGAAGAAAGGGAGCCACTGGTGGCGGTCGTCCCACCGCCGGCGTGATCAACACTTTGCTGCCACTGATGAGCTTCAGCAACGTCTGTATATAAAGGATGCATTGCAGAACCCTCTGACTGCTCAGCATAGAGAAGCATGCAGTTTCACCAGAGAGTGGTTTGGGCGACGGCGCTGTTGTGCGCCCTGTTGATGGGTATGGCAAGCGGGATGCCTCCGGACAAGTGGGCAACGGAAAAGCGCAAGGTGGCGGTGGTGTTCAGCGACGTCAAGTTTGACGACAAAGCGGCAATCTGGACGCTAATGCTCGATCCACAGTACTACCGAGTTTTGGTCATTACCTCGGGCATCGATGCACACCACACTGCGGCAACTAGTCTTCTTGAATTCTTCCATGCACAGGGCAGATCGCCGACAATCTCGCTGCGTGTCGACAAAACCAAATTGCTGATTCTGCACGGCAACAATCCGCTAAGCGACCCCGCGCCACACGAGGTGTGGTACCACGGTCTGCAACCGACGCAGTTCAACGATGTGTCGGACTTGACCCTCCAAGCAGCTTTGCACGGAAAGTCGGTGGCTGTATTCCAAATTGCTCCTACCCCGCTAGCAGACATAGAGGCGGTACTGCGCAACGCAGACCCAGGATCTGTCAAGAGCATCATGCTCCTGCACGGCTACAACTCGCGACAAGTCACGATGGCGGAGCAGGAACGATTCATTACCAGTCTGCGGCCCTTGCTCAAAGCTAGAAACCCGCGTGCGGAAGTGTACTTTACGTCTACCTTTGCCTCGTACCCTAACAAGGATGGGGGTAAGCAGCCTCTTCAGTGGGTCCGTTCCTTCTTCCCCCGTCAAGAAGTCGAACAAGCGCTCAAGGATCCCTTCTGGTCGGGGCAATTGATCCGCGGGCGAAGGTATATATTGGACCCGGCGGTTCTCAGCCTACTTCCGCTAGACAACCCTGCGGAGCTGGACAGATTGGTCTTTCTAGCTCGTTCAGACCCGTCTCGACACGAAGCCGAGCGTCAACGCATTGTCGCGTACGTCAACGCAGTTCTAGAAAGAATTCAACCAGGCCATCTTGACGAAAGGCTCGAAGGCCGGTACAAACACACGTTTCTTCCCGAATTCACGGGTCAGACAACGGTGGAGCTCGCCGACGCCGCTCACATTGCCATGTTCCACCGCTTTATGGCGGACAAACAGCCGTCGACCATTGCCAGCCTCGACGTACGCTATCCGCACGGCGTCACTGACGAGCGAGCCAATCCTGCATTCGAGACTGACTTTGGCTTTGCCCTCATTCCGCACGGCAAGCTGATTATTGGGGGCCGTGCTGACCTGGACCGAGCCTGGATTGAGGACCTAGCCCACTTCCGTGTCGTGTTACCGCATTAGGCTCCCCCCCTTCAGCACGCAAAGTAATTTTGTGCAGTACCGATATATTGTCATGTGCCTGGCCTGTCGGGAATTGAATGTCAAAGGAGGGCCCTGTATCGTGCCGGGCGCCACTTCGCCTAAAGCCTGTACCCTTACCACGAGGGCGGGACTCGGGAGGCTTGACAGGGGGCGGAGTATGAATAGCACAACAGTGTCAATCCTGCCGTGGGAATTTGCTGTTTGACAACCTGGAGACGGGCCAACGCGGCTCTGTACCATATATACGCTGCTTTGTGTGTACAAGCGCAAGCATCCTTGCCCCACAACGATGTTTGAGAAGAAGCAAGATCGAGAGTACAAGCCAGTCTTGCCTGCTAGCGCTGAACAGCCTTGGAGCGAGTTCAAGCGAGCGTCCAAGACATCCATGCAGGGCGGACCAGTGGGCGGGAAAAGGGGCTTGCTGCCTACTTCACTCCTGAACCTGGTGAGGGATCAGCTCACTGTCAGCTCTTGGCTGCTCTTGGGCGCTTGTCTGCAGTGTGCATTGCTGAGCGTGTTTGGCAAATTCGTAGCGTTGATTCCCGCGGTACTCCTCGCTGTCCGATTTGCCAATACGCTGTTGCAGGTGGCGGGTATAGTAAAGAACCCGCGCATGGAGGGAGTCATCCCAGGAGTGACGACATGCTTCTTCCCCGACGAGCAGGGTAGCTACGCTGGCCCTCCAGCTCAAACGCCTGTAGCCGTTCTTCACATCTCTGTCCGATCCAATCACCCACTGGGAATGCTTGGACCTGGCTTCAAAGAATCGGGCGACTACTTCGGCAGCTGTGTGAAGTGGCTAGAGGAGGATGCAGACGCTCGCGGCTTTCTCGGTATGACACAGTGGCTCAACGCCGGCGATCGAACGTCGTCTAACGAGCTGATGGCTATCGGCTACTTTCGCTCGGTAGAAGACATTCATGCTCTGGCTCACCACGCTGTCCACCTCGCCGGTTGGAACTTTTGGAACAAGAATCGATCCAAGCTGCCGCACATTACCTTTACCCACGAGATCTTTGTGGCACAACCCGGTCAGTGGGAAGCAGTCTATCTCAACGCGAAACCGACCTGTCTGGGAACAACGTTTGTCAAGACGCCTGCTGATGGAAAATGGCGTTCCCCGCTGGTTCGCGTTGCCGGACCACTGAGGACGTCTGCTGGTCGAATGAACATGGACCAGAACGAGGAGCAGCTCAAGCGAACCACACAGGCTTTTGAAAGCACCTCCCATCCCGAGACCGAATCTTACGCCGACATCACTCCCTGAACCTTCGTCTCACGCCCTTGTTCCTAGTCGTTTGTTTTCAGTCGTGTATGTATTCCAGGTAACCCAGTTGAGCTTGTTTACATTCGGTAGACACCGTCGCCGTAGTTGTTCCCGTCCCATGCTGGGTGGCGTGACCCGCCACGCTGTGAGCTTCTCCATCGTCCCGTGTTGGCGACACTCAGACCGAGTGCAAGCACGCTGCGTGTGTCTTGCGGTCGGATGATGCCGTCGTCCCAGAGTCGCGCAGAGGCGTACTCTGGTAAACACTGCTTCTCGATCTTGTCCTTGAGACCTTCCTGCTTGGCCTTGTCGCTACTGACGCTGCCCATGACCTGGCTGAGCTGCTCTCCTCCCATCACACCGACACGGGCGTTGGGCCACATCCACAGGAACCGCGGGCTATATGCTCGACCGCACATGCCGTAGTTGCCCGCACCGAAACTTCCGCCGACAATGATCGTAAACTTGGGCACGTCGGCGCAGGCAACGGCGCGAACCATCTTGGCTCCATCCTTGGCGATTCCAGATCGCTCAGCTTTCGTGCCCACCATGTAGCCCGTCACGTTGACGAGAAAGACAAGGGGAATCTGGCGCTGGTTGCAGAGCTGAATAAAGCTCGTCGCTTTCTTGGCCGACTCGCCGAACAATACACCATTGTTGCCAATAATGCCAACGTCCTGGCCGGCGATCTGGGCAAAGCCGGTGAGGATGGTCTTGCCGTACAACTTTTTGAACTCGTGAAAGCGCGAGCCGTCCACGATGCGGGAAACGACATCGCGCATGTCGAACGGTTTGCGCGCATTGTCCGGCACGATGCCATGCAACTCTGAAGCATCGTAGAGAGGTTCTTCGAACGGCTCGCTAGAAGGATTGGAGCGCCCACAGCGCCCGAGGTTGGCTACGGCTTCTCGAGCTAGCGTGATGGCATGCGCGTCGTCCAGAGCGAGATGGTCAGTGACTCCCGACTCGGTGCAGTGCATTTCTCCACCTCCCAGAGTCTCGTCGTCCACCACTTCGCCAAGTGCTGCTTTCACTAATGGTGGACCAGCGAGGAAGATGGTGCCCTGGTTCTTGACAATGATGGTTTCGTCGGCCATGGCAGGCACGTACGCGCCGCCGGCTACACTAATGCCGTGCACGACAGAGATTTGCGGGATGCCAAGAGCTGACATCTGCGCCATGTTGTAGAAAATTCTTCCAAAGTGGTTTTCGTCCGGAAAGACATCGGCCTGGTGGGGCAGCGCAGCTCCTCCGCTCTCGTTCAGATACACACAGGGCAGACGGTTTTCGCGAGCGATGGCTTGAGCTCGTAGATGCTTTTTGACTGAGATGGGGTAGTAGCTTCCTCCTTTGACAGTGGGGTCGTTGGCAACCACCATGCACTCAACACCCGAGACGCGGCCGATTCCCGAGATGATGCCTGCACCGGGAACGTCGTCGCTGCCATACATGTCATAGGCGGCCATCTTTGACAACTCGAGGAAGGGAGAGCCGTGGTCGAGCAACGCAGCGACTCGTTGACGTGGCAGCATCTTGCCTCTTGACAAATGACGCGTCCTAGCCTTCTCCGATCCGCCAAGAGCGAGTTTTGAGTGCGTTGCGTCCAGATTCTGAACGAGAGCGTCCATGTTTGCTTTGTTTGCCTGGAAATCGTCCGAGCCCGAGTCTACCAGGTTCGGCAGTACACAGTGTTGTTCCTGAAAAGTGGAATGCGCAGATGCATGATAAGACCGAGCAGATGCTGCAAACGGTGTGTATGCCCTTGTTAACACCCTGTGAGTCAGCAACATGATGGTGGTGGTCAAGAGCGAGCAGACCGGGTTGATCGAGAAGGGGAAAAGTGAGAATGCGGGGACCATTTCCGTCCGCCGTCAAAACCGAAACTTGGACTTCGATAGCCGGTATCGTGCTCTAACACTCCCTTTCACCAAACTTCAATTTTGGTTTGCGCTTCGACGTATGACAGCTTTGTGCGCTTTGTGCTGTCAACATTCCGGCTGCAGATGGACGGCGAACCGGCAACGTACGACGTGCCACTGGATCATCTGCGCTCCTTGTACTTTCGCAATGCGATCGGCACCGGATACCTCGTGCCTACACCGCAAGCACCGGCAAGGATAACAGCAGGAGGTAGCAGCCCTGATCCCGGCGCTAGTTCTAGACATGCGCGCACTGCAAGCAACAGCTCTCGAAGCTCTCGCGTCCAGCCGTCTGCTTTTTGGACGCAGCAGAGTGCCAATGCACACCCCGACGCGCATGTCAGTATCCACTCTCGCGCTTCAACGCCGCAGCAAAGCATAGGCAGATCTAACTCGCCTTCCTTGAGCTACATCCATGCAACCCCCGACATGCAAGTTGGCCCAGGATCGGGCCAGATGTATGCTTCCTCTATGGGATATCTACCAACAAGATGCTTGCCTGTCTCGGACAAGAAGCGCATCTTGGTGACGGGGGGCGCTGGATTTGTAGGCTCGCATCTCGTCGATCGACTCATGCTTTTGGGCCACGAAGTCTTGGTGCTCGACAACTTCTTCACGGGGCAAAAGTCCAACGTGGCCCACTGGTCAGGCCATCCGAACTTTGAAATGATCAGACACGATGTTGTTAACCCTTTACACGTCGAGATTGACCAGATTTACCATCTGGCCTGTCCCGCTAGTCCGATATCGTACCAAGCGAATCAGATCAAGACCATCAAGACCAACTTTATGGGCACGCTCAACACACTCGGACTCGCTAAACGAACCAAAGCACGCTTTCTACTGGCAAGCACATCGGAGGTGTACGGCGACCCCGATATACACCCACAGCCAGAGACGTACAACGGCAACGTAAACCCAACTGGACCCCGCGCCTGCTATGACGAAGGTAAGCGAGTAGCCGAGACGCTCACCTACGGCTACTACTACCAGGACGGAGTCGACGTCCGTGTCGCTCGAATTTTCAACACTTTTGGCCCACGCATGCACCCTCACGACGGACGTGTCGTAAGCAACTTTATTCTCCAGGCACTGCGCAATGAGCCGTTGACGGTGTTTGGCGATGGCAGTCAGACACGCAGCTTCATGTTTATCCATGACCTCATCGATGGCTTGATAGCGCTCATGAACGTCCAGCTTCCGGAGGACGTGGAGGACGTACCAGCACCAAGTCATCCGTCGTCAGATCCGTCTCTTGCAGCCAAGATAATGACTGAGGCGCACGACTCAATTGCGCCCGCAGTCTCCTCTTCCCGCGACTCTCTCATGGTATCACCCAGTTCACCGCCGGACGCAAAGACCCTGCACCGGCGTGATCTGCACTCTCCCGTCAATCTCGGCAACCCATCCGAGTTCACGGTGAACGAATTGGTCGAACTTGTACGCAAGTGCGTGCAGGAAGTAACATCTTTCCCACACGAAGCGCCAATTGAGCACCTCGCCATGCCAAAAGACGATCCAAGACAGCGCAAGCCCGACATCACACGCGCTACCGCCCTCCTCGACTGGCAACCCAAGTGGAAACTCGAGCACGGACTCAAAGAAATGACCAAGTACTACTGGCAACGCATTCAGGAAGGAAGCTTGTAACTCTGCACAACAATCGAGCTGCATGTTTGCTTTCAAATGCTATTGTCTGACGTTTTTGTGTGATATTAATTACTTGAAGGGCCTTGAACGTCGTATGCCTTACCGCGGACTGCCCAGAGCCCCCAATTCGCTTTAACGGCAACGCGCGGGTCAAAGTCGGCTATCGCCCACTGTTGAGATGCAAAGACATTCTCTCCAGGTGTTATCAGCCACTCGAACTCGCCTCGGACACCCTCTACACTCTCGAAGGCCAATACATCTCTCTCGACATCAGCAGGCGAGAAGCCGGTCGAGACAAGAGCGCAACGGGTCGAGAGGATCTGCTCGATAGCCTTGGCCCATTCTCGCTGGGCTTGAACTATTGGCGCTGTTGTTAAAGCGGTAAACACCTGACCGTCTTGCGATGCCATGACTGGACCAGGTTCTTCCGCAGGAATGTCTCCGCCTTCGGGCGATGTTGTGGCGTCCACGGTGTAGGTTGGTCTATTTGTGGTGCCCGACGCTTGTTCCGAGTACTGCTGTGGTTGATTGGTGGTCCCTTCGGGGTCAACACCTTCACCAGCTGTGTTTGGGTCTGCATTTTCAGCTCCCGAAGCGTGGTAGGTGCTCTTGGCCTTGGCGAAATGCTGCTCATAATCTCTGTCGTCTTGCCGAGCCTGATCCGCTTCCTCTAGCGCAATCTGCGAGGGAAATCCAAATCCAGGGCTAAAGGCAAAAAATACGTCGGTATAGGGATCGAATGGCTCCAGTTGAGCGTGCACATCCTCGTAGTTACACTTGATGGTGGTAATAGTTAAACCTTCAGAGACAACGACTGAGTGAGCCGGAAGCCCGTAGTTGGTCTTGCGCGGTCGACCCTTGTGCCTAGACACAGGACCTGTGGCATTGCTCCATTTCTCTAGCTCGAGCTGTTCTTCTGTTGGAATGTGTGCCTCTGGACCTATCAAAAAGAGATGAAAGGGCACGCCCGGGAACATGTAGGTCAACTGATCCCACACCGGTGCTGGCAGGGTTGACTCGGCTCTTGCGCCAACCACAAAGACACGCACGCTTTCAAGCGATGGCTTTGCCCCCAGTTTGGGATGTAAAGTCTGGCGAATGGCAAGCATGCTGCGCAAGCCCTCGTGGGTCAGACGGCGCGAGCGGCGGGTGTAAGGACTGTTCTCATGGATGACAGCGCCCAAGGTGGTTGGGAAAGTGAGAAGCTTGCTAACGTGCCTTCGACTACGGTCCGTCTCTATCGAGTTAAAGTTTCTGGTGTAGAAGAAGACGTCCCAGTTGGACATATTGATCATCTCCTCGAAGCCTTGCACACCGGGCAGCTTGAACTCGCTCATTTCGCGGCCACTTCGCAGGTCGTGCTCATCTTCGTTTGCTTCGCGCAGTCTTCCGTCGTACTTTCCGTGCTCGGTGTCTTCGGCCCACTCCTTCTCGCTGTAATGTGTTGGCCAACCGCAATCGGGACAGTCAAAGTTGACTAGCCGCCTGACCTTGTATTTTGACATGCTGACAGGACACGGCGCCAGTGATCGCACCTTTTCGCCACGAGCTCGCATTGCAGGGATGGGCGATTTGGACAGTTGATGGAAGAGATTGTCCTGGCTCAACACCGGTGGCTTGGGGGGCGGAGGCGCAAAGACATTTCTCTTGTCTTTCTTGGCTCCTCCGAGCCATGACAGTCCGAAGAGAGACCTGTGTTGCTGCACGCAGAAGAGTGCATTCGGCCTTCGTGCGACCAAAGGCCTGGCAGCGCCTGAGAGCGATCTGGAAGCCATTGCTGGCTGGCTAGCTTGCGGGTAGAATAGCGCAAGTAGTGCGAGAAGAGTTAGCCGTAGCCAGTGTGATTCGCTCCTTCTCGTTTTCGCCTAAGCACAAGCGCACAAAATCACTCGATTTTTGCGATCTAACATATGCCGTCCCAGTTCCGAATTCCGAATTCCGGGAAACAGTGAAGCAGCCAAGCCAATGCCAGGCCTTGGCTCGCACTGACGATCACAACACTGGACACGGATCGTGATGGATCACTCCGTCGTGCAACGATGGTTGAGGTCCGTCATAGGCCCCTACATTGACAAAGACAGGGTGTTCTCCGATGTTGACCGCACTTTGATTGCCGTGTCTTCCCTGTCGCCCAAGACAGAAGTCTTCAGTGAGTAACCCCAAAAGTCCCTTGCAATGTCGCTCCAGCTGATCCGTTGTCACCATGTAGCCTTTAATGATGGACGAACGCAGCTTCTACTGACGCTGGAAGGCACAATACCGGTCCAGTTCCGTAACGCTACCTACAACATTCCGGTCGCGTACTGGATTCCCCGAGAATATCCTCGCGGACCTCCGATGGGCTTTGTTGTCCCAACGGCAGATATGGGCATCCGAAAGGGGCCCAATGTCGATGCAAGCGGCCAGATTGGTGGAGAGTATCTGTCGAGATGGAACAACAAGCCTGAAGCGTGCAACTTGCTTGATTTTGTACATGATTGCCAAGCCATGTTTGGACGTGAACCGCCTGTATTCGCCAAGCCAAAGGGGTCGCCTTCACCATCGGTCCATCAGCAGCCGCACCAACATGCGACAGCGCCATCGCCGTCAACGCCAAGGCACTCTCATGCTGCTACTACTTCCCCGATAACGCCAACCCCCTCATTCCAGGCTTACCACAGCGGATCGCCGATTCAGAATGGGCGAGAAAGGCCACCACCACCCGCACCTACGCCAGATCAAAACAACGCAGCACCACACCGTCCGCCTAAGCCAGCCTCAAACAACAATCCGGCATACTACTCTCCAGGACCGCGCAGCTCTCTGTCCCACCCAGAATATGCACCACCACCGCATCCAAGCGCTGTACCTGACACTCAAGGAGCAAGCCCGCATCCAGGGCCTCATTACTCTCCAGCTATCGGTCAAGACCAGTATCGACGCCTATCTGGTGTCTACCCCGGCTCACCTTCCAGCTTGCCGCACAGTCGCTCGACGTCGATGAATGTGCCCGCGTCGGGTCCTCACTCCCCTCAACCTCTATCAGCAAGCTCTTCTACCTCTCATCGACCATGGGAACAGCAGCAATGGCAGCCACAGCGGCAGCCATCAATGTCTGGTGCACATCTGCCTCCTGGGCAACACGCTCAACAGCAGAGCAGTCAGGCGTCAGGCCAGCGGTACTCGTACCAGCAGCAACCTCCAGCGCCAATGTCTGCGCAATCTCCCGTGTCACAACCTCCCCCGGTTCCCAGTCACGACCGCGGCATGGCTTCGCCGTTGCAAAATGGCCAGAGGGCGCCCGCGCAGGCTGGCTCACCTGCACTTATGGCACGACCCGCAGTGGTCAATCTGCTAGACGATGACGATACCACAGTATCCAAAGGATCCGCTTCGAATGGGACAGTCCCAGGTGCACCTCCGCCGCCCCGACCTATGAACCCAGCGTTGCTTGCCATGCACGACCGACTTTTTTCGAAGATTGAGTCGAGGCTAGTTGCGCTGAGCAGCTCTCTGGAGGGTTCGAATCAGCAGCTCCGCGTCCTTGCTTCCGACCTTGATCGTGGCCGTCCTGCGATTGAGGACGAAATGTCTCGGCTCAAGGCCGTGCGAGACGTGTGTCGGGTCACAGGCGACCGACTGGAAGAGACTGTTGTTCAAGCGCGGGAACGCGTCGCGATGCTGCGCCAGAAGGAGGACCCGGATCCAGACACGATGGTCATGGCGACGAGCATTGTCGGGAACCAGCTGATTGACCTTGTGGCTGAAGACAACGCGATCGGCGATACGCTCTACCAGCTCGGACGTGCACTTAACGCCGAGCGCATCGACTTTGACCGCTTCCTCAAACAGACGCGTATGCTCGCAAGGGAGCAATTCATGAAGCGTGCTCTTGCACACAAGATCAGCGAAGGAATGGGATGGTCGTAGAAGCAACGTGCATCGCCGTGGACGTAGCTGTAAAGTCCGGGCACGAAAAGGTCAATATTGGGGCACACCATTCGAAGCAATAAATTGCCGAATTTATTCGCGGTAGGGAAATTCGTCATACAGATCATGGACGCGAGCGAGCAATTTGTGTGTAGCTGTAGCTGAATGAGGTGTCCGGTGAAAGCGCAATCGCCGGGGTGCTATGATCGACGCAATGTGTATAAGTAGAGCTGGCTGCGAAGGTAGAAGAAAGGTCATCATCGTTGCAACAAGCTAGTTCGTGCAGATGCCTGCTCTCAAACCCAACTCCCTCATTCTGGTCACCGGTGCTACCGGTTACATTGGCTCGCATGTTGTGGATGAAGCCCTCGCACTAGGCCACCGCGTCCGGGCCTCGGCACGAAACCAGACAAAGGCGGATCAGATCACATCCTACTACGCGACCAAGGGCATCAGTTCTGACCAACTCGAAATAGTGCTGGTGGACGACTTTGCCAAGGACGGGGCGTGGGATGCCGCCGTCAAAGGTGTCGACGGCGTTGCACATGTAGCTACTGTGCTGACGCTGAGCGACAAGTACGATGATGTGGTCCCACCTACGATCAAGGGCACGACCGAGCTGCTGGCGTCTGCAGCCAAGGAGCCCTCGGTCAAGAGAATCGCACTGACCTCTTCTACCGTCGCACTGTTTAGCGACAGAAACCCGGACAAGGTCAAGCGTGCTGATGCCAACACATGGAACGAATGGGCAGTCAAGCAATCTCAGACGTCTCCGGATACCTGGAACGTGTACGCTGCCAGCAAAGTGCTGTCTGAACAAGCTGCGTGGGACTACGTCAAGAAGAATTCTGTTCAGTTTGACATTGTCACGTTGCAGGTCGGCCTTGTTGTTGGACCCTTTTTGCCCTCGGCGTCAAACCAAAGCACTGGTGGCTTTATCGTGGCCACGCAGCAAGGAAAGTCTGACTTCGTCAACACCTTCAGTCCTGATTGGAGCGTCGACGTTCGCGATGTCGGAAAGATGCACATCCTAGCTTTGACCGAGGCTAGCGTCGGCTCTCAGCGCGTAATCACCGTCTCGGAACCTTTCAGCTGGCCCCGAGTCATCGATGCCATCAATAGCACAGCGCACCCTACCACCGTGCAAAAGCCGGAATCCGAACAGGAAGTCCCTGTCGAGCTGGACAATTCGCGCTTCAAAGAGCTGCTCGCTCCGCACGGAGGTCACTTTAAGCTGGACCAGAGCATCACTGCTATGTTTGTCTAGTGCACGTTAGCAATGTATACGAGCGACCCGATGTGTTGAAGATCCACTAAAATTAGAACTTTGTTTGACAGCTGAACGCGCTTTGAGCATCAATTTCACCCAACCACTCGATCTTTCTGTTATCTAGAAGCGATGAGCAGAAGAGCAAAACGCAGTCGTGTCAGCGAGGACACGAGTGAGAATGTGCACATGGACTCAGCTGCAGCGTCGCCAGCTTCCACGCCGGCGCTGACCATGATACAAGCGCGTGAACTCGTCCTGAACGAGATGAACGCTGCTCAATTACGCGTGGACACGCTGCTTTCTCGTGTCACACCGTCGTCTTCGTCGGCAATGACAAACGTGCTGCTGCCAACTACTGCGCCTGCCCAAGCTCAAGCGATTGGATCGACGACCAGCTCCACGCGAGATTGCGCGTCGTGTGCCGCATTGCAAGCAAAGTTGGACGAGATGCAGAAGCAGGCGGCGGTGCATCGCGAAGAACGCCGTACGTGGCAGCAATTCAAGACTTGGTGGCTCAACAGTCTCTCCAAGCACCAACGGCGCAAGCAAAGCACTGCGCCGCTGACCGGAACTGCGGATAAAACGCGTTCCCGTCCGGCAAGACAGGACCACATCACACGAATGGTGGCGGGTCTGGACGCCGACGCGAGGCGGATCTGGGAACAGGCCGGTGTCATGTCGGCGGTGGAGAAGCTGGACGAAAGCGCAGTCGAGAGCGAACCGGCACTCACGATGCATCCTCCTGTGCCACCCACACCCAGTGCTGCAGCCGTATCTCCCACTAAGGCCATACAGAAGGCACAGCCATCAATACAAAGCAATGTCACTGCCTCCACCTCGCCGCGGAAAACGGCCAAACCCGTGCCTCTCATCCGCACCACGCAGCCGCGAATAGCGACACGAACCGTTCCCCCCAACGTAGGATTCGTCGATGCCGCACCCGAGCGTAACAGACACGCACGCCGCTCCATGCTGGCCCACGACTGCCCGGACTGCGCCCTCTTCTACTCTCACTTTGACAGCCGTGTCGGCGGCGCCAGCACTGAGCGTCAGGCCTGCTCACGCCATCGAACAACCTTCCAACGCGCAACCACTCCGCAGGGCTACTGGAACATAGCTTTCCCCACCACCCAAGACGCAGAGGAAATCAACCAACACGCTCGAGAACAACAACAACATCACCGCCAGCATCACACGTAACCTGTAGTTTTTCAGTCAAATAAAATTGTTTTATAGAGAGATGATCGGCAGCTTGAAGGGTGAAAGCTGATCTAGAGGAAACCGCTTTCCTGCAGCAGACGGGCTATTTTCTCGTCTTCGCGTTCACGCGGCTCAAGGGTGAGACTCTGCTCGTACAGATCGTCAGCGGACCGTGCATCGACGAGGTTCTTCTCGATGAACGCCTCGAGTGCCGGCACAACGACCAGATTGTAGGGCGTCGATTGGTGGATTGTGATTTCGCGAATCACTTCGGCCGTCTTCTGCCGCTTGCCAAAGTTGATCAGCTGCTCGTTTTCCTTGAGACGATCGCGGTTGCCGTCCTCGATAAACGTCAGGTCTCCCAGGTATCGCCCGAGGAAGGGCACACATGGCGGGTTGAGACTGCGGATCGTCTCGCGGTAGTTGGACCAGTTCTTTGACGCCGACATGAGCAGCTCCAGACTTTCAAACACGGTAACGTACTTGGCATTCACTGCGTCCCACGTCCGTCGTAGTCGGTGAATCGGTGCGGTGGACAGGGCAGAGACAATAGCCCACATGCCAGAGAAGTTGTTGAGCGATCGACATCGGTCGGCAATGCTGATGAAATGCTTGATAATCGCCGCTCGCCTCTTGAGATCCTCTTGCTGTAAGATGGACTCTGCGACCCAAGCCGAGATTCGATTGTGCGTCGTGATGCTCTTCATAATACCTGCAGCGTAAATGTCGTTCTCAGGCTTGGCCCACTTGAGACCCAAACATTCAACAGGTCGCACCTTGTTGTATAGACGAGACTCTATCAGTGTCAGTTGGCGGGCCAACTCAAGCGGGTCGATCTCGAGCAGCTTGAGTTTCTTGAGATTCTTGGGCAGGATTGACGCAGGTGCAGAGTGCGGCATGACCATCTTGCGGATCATTTGCTCGCCCTCTCCCTGACGTCTTTCGACCAAACGCAGAAGCTGCTGCGAAGGCGCCTTCATGCTGGCCGCTTCGCTCATCTCCTCTACGGCAAATTTGCGAATCTGGTCCAGGTACTCGTCATCCTCGCCCTCGTAAAAGTGTCCTTCGAGCCACGACTTGAGCACGTTGAAGACACGCAGACGGATCGGGATCTGCTTTTTCTCAGTCCACACCGCCAGTTCTTCTTTCGTCAGATCCTGTGGCGGCAAGATACGGAAGCGTTGCGCGAGCAGGTCCAAGAGCGTCTGTGTCGTGGTGAAGGATCGATAGGTCATCAAGAAGGTGTTGTTGAAGGAAGCGTCAAATGAATTGTGCATGGTCAGTCTGGCCATCAGCGCTTCCAGCGTGGCACCCTTGACAGATCCGTCCTGCGCGATGACAATGTCGTCCCCCATGTAGTCCGGTTCGAGGAACCATGGCACCTCTGACTCTTTACGTCGCGTCGAGGTCGATGCGCCGCTAGCTGCGCTGTCATGCGTCAAAGTACTCGACAGTGGCGCGTCATCGCCCAGCAAGCGTCGAAGCTTCTGTCCGCCTTTTCGTGAGTCACTGTCATCATCTGCGTCTTCGGCAAACATGCCCTCGACGAGTGGACCGCGACGCCGTCCGGCTGAATCTGCGTAGCTCTGCATGGATCGGACAGAGCCACCGCCTGTCGTGACCGAGGTGGAACGTCGCCGGTGTTGCGGTCCTGGAACACTGCCGCGGCCAGACGGTCCGAAACTCGCCGCAGGTGAGGATATCATTGAGCCAGTGTTGGATATCGCTGTGCTGCCGGATCTGGAACGAGGGCCATTGGGCACCACAATGCCTGGGCCGAGATACATGAAGCCGGCATCTTCACCTATTGCTTCATCCACGCCGCGGCCATACCGAGTCAATTCTTCCACTTCTTCGTGCAAGCCACTGCTGACTGTGCCGGATCGGCGCGAAAACATTGCAGAGGTTGGCGTCGACGCAGGAGTGTCAGAGCCGTAGACATACGCACGCGCACCAAAGAAGGGAGAGGCATACTCCAGCTGCTCGTCTGCCAAGATTCTGAGCTCGTTCAACGTTGTGATGACAGCGGTGCAGATGTCCAACATGTTAGTACACGTCTGGTGAAGTGCTGTGCTTGTGACGATGCTTGCCTCCGTCATGCACTCTTGCAGACGCAAGAGAACGAGGGCCGATGCGTCGAACGAAGCTTGCTTGAGAACAACGAGGCGTCGCAAGAGGTTACGCGCCTTGCCAGCATTCGCAACATTTCGCTCGTGTATGGGCGAGGATGCCGCCTTTTTGTCATGACGAGGCCCATCGACGTCGAGGGACGAGGCGAGATCAATATTTTCAATACCGTCGCTGAGAACACCAAAGCTTTCGAGCATTGTGGTGGCAATGGACACAATATCATCATCGTTAGACAGGGTATCGGCGGGTATCCTGCTCAGGGCGGTAGACATTGGCTCAAGAGCCGTGTGAAGCGTGGCGACAACAGGCTGGTCTAGCTGTTGTGTCGGCATGCGGCGGAGTGTGGCGGCTCCTCTGACGATAGCGGCGTCGGCATCGCGCTTATGCTCGAAGGGTAGCAAGGCACGAGATCCGCTGATCTCGGCCTTGATGGAGGCGACTTCGTACTTTGACGGCAGTGCGAACCCGTTGCCCAGCCAACTAGCGGCAATACCGCTGCCGTATGAGGTTGGGCCGACTCCGTTCAGACCCAAATCACTCTCTACACTGGCTTCTGCTCTGCGCAGCCAGCCTCTAGTTTGGCGAGTGCCGATAGCGGTGCTTCTCGCCTTTTCGGCTTCGGCACTGAATGCCTGCAGCGTGCGCATTAGCTCGAGAGCATCTTCACGGAGCCGTTGACGACACTGATACAGCTTTGAAAACACGTCTGTGTCGAGAGCCGTCATTGTGCCCTCGAGACCTGAGGTTGGCGAGGAGGCCAGTGTTACAGTATGATCGATCACCTGTCGGGACGACAAAACCAACTTGGAATTGACTGCGTTCAGTTTCCTGCCGATCGAATAGAGTGATGGCGGAGTGGTTGACAATGCTTCCTTCGGGTTGACACCAGCGGTGTGCAGAGTTGAGGTTTCGAGCGCCCGTGACCCACTCAGAGATTGCAAAAGTTGGGTAAAATGAGCGAACTTTTCTGATGGCTCAGCGGAAGCGGCTGACACGAGCTTGGACGCAGCGAGCAAGTCGTTGGAGGAGATAGACAAAGCGCCAGAAGCGTAGAGTACTTCTCGAATGGTAGCAACCACTGTAGACGTGGCGTTTGCAAGACGTGGCATGTAGGGCTCACCCACATTGCTCCAAATCGATCTTTCGGGATCAGACAGGCCGTCAGTACCAATCTGTTCGGTGGCGATTGCGGCGAGCTGACGAATTGCCTCGTTTGCGCGCCTGACAAGAAAGCTGATTGGCTTGACCTGGGCCGGAATCAGAGCCTTTTGAACTTCATAAGCCACATGCTCTTCTTGCGCCAGGTCGGGCGGGCCGACACCCGGAGGCGAGAGAATGGGGTGGTGAGAGAGGGCGGTGAGGTCAAAAGAGTTGCTTGTATCTCTCCTCGGCGCCGCGGACCGTAAACGCGGAGATTTGCCCGGCAGACGGGAATGCACTTCGCCGTCGATCTCGGAGTCCTCGGAGTCGAAATTAAGAGTGGACGAAGAAGCTACTCCGCGAAGGTCATGACCTTGTCGGGATGCGCGCTTGGAGTCAAAGCCTTCGCTAACAGATGTGGCGGACGAGGATGAAGGTGTCTCGACAGAGTTCTGGCGCGACATGGGCGTAAGCAGAGTGACTTTCGTTTTGGCGTCAGCATAGTCCCATCGTACTTCGCTGTTGATTCGGTGTACAAAAAAGAAGCTTTTCTCGTCATCCGTCAGCCGCAATCTCCATGGATCAGGGACAGAATTGACATCTGGAATGCGCTCAATCGTGTTCTGCGAGGGTGCTCTGAGAAGGGGAGAATTGCTGTCAACAATGGCGGCGTTGGCAGAGGTTGCTGCCGAAGAGCGAGATGCACTGGTGGTCAACGACGTGCGGCGGTTGTTTGCAGTCGGCGCGGAAAGTGAGTTGACATCGTTTCTGCGTGGGTCATTGGAGCTGGATGACATTCCGCGTTTCATCGCATGCGGACGGAGACCGTCTTCCGTCTGTTCTTGGATGTCGGCCAATGACATGTCGTCCAAGCTTTCGGTCACGCCATTATTGAGGTAGCCTAACTCTGTGTGTTTTGCAGCAGCAGTTGCTGCGCGGGGTCGGCTGGATGAGGCGGCAGAGTAAGGATTCGCGAAAGTGTTGGGAGACGTGGCCGCTCTGCTTCTCTCGGTTGCTGGCGCCAGGTAGCCATTACGGGTCTGATTCTCAGCGCTGTCCTGAGCTTGTTCAGAGGTGCGTCTGGAGGTGCCGGTGCTGGGCTGCGCGTACGATGTTGAAGCATAGTCAAAGACGCGTCTCCTCGGATCGAGCATGGCCGCTTCTGCGAGCTGACTGAACGCATCGCTGTTGCCAATGCCATCGCCCTTGATGAGCGCTTGCAGTCCGTCGAAACCAGGACCAAAGCCAAGGCGGGAGTATGAATTGGTCTCTTGCGCAGCGTGTACTTGCATCTGTGCTCGAGCCAAGAGTTCCATCTCGGCCTCACGATCGGCAATAGGCTCGACATAGTTGGACGGAAACCAGCCGCGAACCTGATTGTCTAGCAGACCGTCCCACCATCCCGACTCGAGCTGGGTAAGCACTTCGATGAGCGCACCTTTGCGAAAGGAGAGCGAACTGGCGTCGTTGGACTCGAAATCGTACAGAGCCCTCACGAAGAATGAAGGCGGCTCGTCGTCCTGGCTATCAGAGTGCGCATCGTACTGATGATCACTGGTATAGCCCGCTGCAGATGCAGACGGCATGACTATGCAGTGCGAGTGTATGCCGATGGGACGACCACCATGCGGATGCGACGCTTGGGTGAGATGGGAAAAGTGCGCGATAAATGCCGTACTGAGCAACAAACACACACTCTGTTACACACGCACACATGTCGTCCACTCACGCTCAACCCGCAACTCGCAGCTCGCGCCATGCACACGCTTCTTATTTTTCTCAAAATTAAACATTTCGGCTCCTCGACATTCTGCTGCTATGCTCTCGTCTTTTGTATGTATCATGCCTCATCACCGTCCTCGACCGTGGCTGTCTTGACAGGTGTAGGCGCAGAAACTTGAGGCTCGACAGATGTTTGATTGTGTTGCTGCTGAGCTTGTTGCTGGAGTGACATAAGCTGATTTCTTGCTTCCATTAATGCAGCTGCTTGTTGCGGAGGGAGATTGGGTGGCAGTGGCCCTTGCAACAGCGCGGTAAGCTGCGAAGGGTGGATCTGCATACCATTAGGCAGCTGCACCATGGCGTCGGGCCCTGTTCCCACCATTGGCAGGCTGATGGACGGTCCAGAGGGTGCGCCTGCAGGTCCTCCCGCCGGCGCAGCCCCGTTCTGTCCAGGTGGTGGCTGAGGGATCTCAATCTTGGTGCCAGGTGGCGTAATGAGCGGAGGAAGCTCAACAGTAGGTTTAGGAATCGGTTTGCCCTCATCTTGGAGCTTCTTGATCTCCTCTGCTCGTTGACGTTGAATGCCGTAGTAGATTTCCTTGTGCTTGAGGTGTGCCACCATCTCGCTCGCTGACGGGAAGATGAGCTGGCCCCACCCTTCACGAAACGTGTTGGCCTCCGACACCACGTCCAAGATCTCGGCTTCGAGCTCCTTTTCCGCGAGGTTGAAGCGCGCCATGGTCTCGTCACCGATGGATCCTTTCTGCAGCAGAGTAGCCAAAGCTTGCTTGTCGTCGCGCATTCGAATAATGCGTCGCACATCCGTCATTGCTCGATTGAGTAGAGCAGCCTTCATCACCTCTTCTGGAGGCGGAGGATCGGCCGCAACTAGAGTCTGATAGATGTCTCTTGCTTCATGACCGTCTGGAAACCAAGGTGAATACGACTTGGCCAAGTTCAACGCAGACCGACGTCGGTAGATGCGCGAGAAGACAAGCATCGACACCACCAGCGTGGCGACATAGCCAATCGGCACAAAAATGGACAGGGCCATGGTTGCCAAAGCAGAGCAAGCTAGATAAGGCGCACGGTGACTGTGGGTTGTTGAGTCGGAAGAAAGATGGAAAGTCACAGAGTGTGTGTCGTCGTGTCACTTTCATCTCTTTTTTCGCACGAGAGAATCTAGAGAATTTGTGACAAGAACCAGATGTTAGACTCTCATCTACGCGTCGCGCGTTGCACGTTGGGCGGGCGCGGTGTTGGACAATTTTGGCGTTGGAAGTTCAACTTCGTCTTCCCTGTCATACTTCAGCATGATGGCCGATCCAGTCCTTCCGCCGGCTGACGGTATACTTGACGCCGGCGCTTCATTAGATGAGCTGTTCCCAAGCGAATATAGACCATTGGGTCAGAAAGATCTGAATCTCATCAGTCCGCCCAATTCGCAGAACGAGGCGCAAAAAGCTCTCGATGCCTTTGGATCACAGGAGAGGTACACGGTGGCATCCCGTCAACGCCGAAACCTCTTTGAGCGTGGCTCCAGCATGGATCTTGAAGGCGATCTCGACCTTGACGAATTGTTGGATGAAGAGATTGACCTGCAACGGGACCCACCACGTCCGCTCTTCATTGCACAAGATGACAACATGGATGACGAGCTGGAAGCCATGCTGCTTGCAGAGCAGGAGACGTATTCTGCCCCACCGCCGCTTCCCTCTGTCAATGTGCTCGAATCTAACGGCTTGCTCGACGACGTTACCTTTCCGGTTTCGCCCTCTTTGCCATACTCATCCAGAACTGTCGATCAAATGCCCGAAAGTGCTCCAGTCTTCACTTCAATCAGCGACGAAGTACGGGCCATGGAAGCTGCCAGGTACCAGTCCGAGGTGCAACCTGGACCTTCTGTAAGCGTCGCGAGCACAACTTCGACTATTCCCAAGTACATCCCAGCAGGATTTATTGGCGCTACCACTATGGGCGGCAAGCCAATACAGTTTGAACGCAAGAAACGTATGCGTGGCTGGAAGCCGCCGACAGTAATGGAGGACGTCGATGCTTCCAAGCTGCTCTCACGACCCATTCATCAGCTTCTAGACGCCGTTCAGGCTCTCAAAGCGCTGGACATAGTCGAGCGTGCCGAAGCACAGGCGGATTCGCTCTCTCCACGGAAGCGTAAGACGACTGCAAAAGATCAGATGTGGGTCGACAAGTACCGGCCGGCCAAATTCACAGAACTGCTCGGCGACGAGCGCGTTCATCGCGACGTGCTGGGCTGGCTCAAGGAATGGGACCAATGCGTCTTCAAGCGCAAGAACTTCCGCAAAGAGCGACATGACCAATATCTTCAGTCCAAGTACGGCCTTACGAACTCGTCCAAAGCTGCTCCACTCTGGAAAGACCCTTATGGAAGGCCAAAAGAGAGGATATTGATGCTATCTGGACCTCCGGGCCTCGGGAAGACTACTCTGGCACATGTGATTGGCAATCACGCCGGCTATAATGTCTATGAGCTCAACGCAAGCGACGCTAGAACAGCCGGAGCGGTTGAAGATGTCATCAAGACGGCGTTGGAAAGCGGCAGTCTGCGTGATCCCAGACCGACGCTCGTGGTCATTGACGAGATCGACGGTGCCACTGGCGGTGGTGGTGGTGCTTCCGGCGAATCGGTTGGATTCGTACGAGCCCTGGTGCGCTTGCTTGAGAAAGGAAAGGGTTCAGGCTCCAAAGGTACCGGCCTGGCGAACAAACACAGAAAGCGCAAAGACGGACAGGCTGCCAACAAGCCGCTTCTCCGACCCATTATTTGCATTTGCAACGACCTGTATGCACCAGCGCTCCGTCCGTTGCGTCCACTGGCCAAGCTCGTACGCATCAACCAGGCACCTGCCGAACTCGTTGTCAAACGTCTACGCCAGGTGTGCGAAGCGGAGAATTTGTCCGTCGAAGCGCGTGGGTTGTCGCTCCTGTCAGAACTCACCAACAGCGATATCCGCGCCTGTCTCAACGCACTCGAGTTCGCCAAGACGAAAAAGATTGCACTGACCGAATCAGCCGTACGAAACGCCGCTGTTGGGATCAAAGACTCGGGCAGTACGGTCCACAAAGCATGGGAAGTCTTGTTCCGACGGCAGAATCGCAAAGAGAAAGTCGCATCGAGCATGAAAGGCGCCAATGCACGCAATGCAGACGAGATTAATGCGCCTTGGAACTCTTCACACAAAGCATCGGCACAGCCGACAAGTGTGCCACGGAAAGGTATTGCGCTTGTTGACACGCCCCAGGAGAATGTCAACCGTATCGTGCACGAAGTCATGGCTTGCAACGAGTACGATAAATTGGCGCAAGGATGCTTCGAACATTATCCCTCGCTGCGAACCTCTGACGATGGCTGGAAGAGGTATCGCCGTGCGCATGACTGGCTCTACTTTGGCCAGAGCATCAACGAGAAAGTGTGGGCGCACGGCAACTACGAGCTGCTTGGATTTATGCCATGGTCTTTCGTGTGCTGGCACCTGCTGTTTGCCAACGTGGGCAACTCGCTGCCCGAGTACCCCAAAGTGGACTATGAAAACCATGTTAAGCTCTCGGCGTTCAACGAGCTGGCTTCGCAGGTCGTGACAGCGTTGCCAGACAATGTGCGGTCACAATTCAATCGTCAATCAGTGGTCACGGAGCTAGGTCCGTTCCTGATGCGCATTCTCACGCCGGATCTTCGACCTGTCAACAACCAGCTGGCACGTCAAGAAGATCGACAAATTATGACTTCACTTGTGGCTATCATGTCATCGCTCAACATTCGATTCGTGCAGGACCGCATCTCTGAGGAAGAGGCAGCCAGCACTGGACAAAGCGCGGGGCAGTTGGTGTATAAGCTCGACCCACCGCTCGACATTTTCACCCAATTTGAGGGCAAGCGGTCCAAGGAGAACGGTCCGTCGCGATTCGCAGTCCGACAGATGGTTATCAAGGAGACGGAAAAAGCAGCTATACGCAAACTGGCCGGTGCGGATGGAAACGAGGATATCTCGACGGCCAAGCTTGCTATGGCCGTTTATCGGGCTAACGGCGGTTCCGCCAGTGGTGCGCCTGCGGAGAAGAAAGCCAAAGTGGCTGTCGACTTTTTTGGTCGGCCGATTGTCAAGACGCAGAGTACTCCCGCGGGCCCAGTGCTCTCAGTGTCTGATCTTGTTCCGTATGGCACAAAGCGAGGCTCGGATGGCATCACCCGGTCTGGTTCTGTCGATACTCAAAGTGAAGCACCAGCCCAGGCGGACATCAAGGTTTTCTACCGATACCATGAGGGATTCTCTAACGCAGTCCGACGTCCCATGAAGATCTCTGCTCTCTTGTAAATCTTTCGCATTGCAATGCATGGTGAATTAGCTAGACGTTTATTTGTCCTTGTCGCGACCGAAAGTGAGGCCGTAACCAATGGGCGTGTCGCCTGCTTCTAGGCAGGGCCAGCTTTGACCCTTGGCTTTTTTGACGAGGACAAGGTCGACTTTGAATTTTGTGATGTTGAAAGACGAATCAGCAGGAGAGATGGGGGCGAACGTGCGGAGAGTCTTCTGGAAGCGGCGGGGTTGTGTCGCTGCCGGCGCAGGTGGCAATGTGAGGGAAAAGACGACCTGCTCATCCTGAAACTCAATGCTGCTTTCCGCCTGCTCGACCGCTTTTGCATAGACGGTGAGGCGTATGTCGTTTGGTGTCTCATAGTGATCCAGACGGCAGTCCACGAGCTCGTGGCCGTCAGAGCCATTGGCTGCCTGTTTGGGTGCGCCGACAAAGAGGTGACCATGTTGAGCTTCGGAACATGGCGGAATTTGGAGAAAGTCGTTAAAGTCAAGCACCCGCTTTTTGCAGCAGGACCAACCCTTTGACCCCTCGTGGAAGATGGGAGAGCCCTTGTGGTATTTGCATGCTTCCGACGATCGGTCCCGACCTGGTCCTTGGAAAGTATGCGTGCAGCCACCTCGCTTGCAGGCAGCTCCGGCGGGAATCGCAGCGTCCGCTTCTGGGGGATCCTGTTCTTCCTGATACGTTCTTGATGGAGTAGCAGTCGAGGCGGAGACCTTGGCATTTTGTGCAGCCAGCAGGGAGTTGCCAGTCAGAGGCTGAACAACGTTGGCACCAAAAGTTTCTTTTCCTTGTGCATCTTTTGATAGTACCGACACGTCGGAAGCTTGAGCCTCCTCCTCACTCACGACTGCTCCGCCCTTGACTGTAGGCACAGTCTGCTTTTCCGTGGTATGCGCAGACTCAACCTTGCAGCCGGGAATTGCGAGAAACTGGTCAAACTCGAGTACTGGCTTGTTAACATCCTTGCAGCAGGACCAGGACTTGAGACCTTCGTGGAAAACCGGTGCACCCGGATGGAAAGTGCACTCGGATGTCGTAGGACTATCAAAGTCAGCGCCGCAGCCTCTACGCGCACAGATGACCATGGTGGTGAATGTAGTGTCAAACCTTCCACGGCTTGGAGCCAGGTAGAAATTGCTGGAAGAAAGCCGCGGGCCGCTTTTTTGTTGAACGAGATCGTGCGACATCAGAGCCCGATGGACAGATGATCGGGACGCTGTCGAAGATCAACACTTTTCCTTTCTTTCAGACGTCTGCGACGGTTCACCTCGCCTACACAATCCCGAACTGCAGACGCGGCTATGCACAGCAATGCCGCACAGTCTTTCAGCCTCTGTTCGAAGCATTCTGTGAAACCTTGTTGTCCGAACAGTGACAGTGCCTGATAATGCAAGGAGCCAACAGCACAGTGTGAGCGCTTAAAGGGCTTGGGGGGCTTGACAGCGGAAGCGAATTGCAGAACAATTGAAATAAATCTCCGACGCGTCTAGTGAGAAGGAAAAGCGTGTTTTTTGGTTGTTGTTGTTGTTTTTGTTATCGCACAAAGTGGCTTGTACAACGTGCGCAAAGCCCATCCCTCTTTGCACTTCGGCGTCAACGCAAGTGTGCGTGCACATGCATGTGAAAAAAAAGGACCGAAATGGTACGCTTCACGGCCCTGAATAGCAGACCCTGACACGCGTGAAAGGTTCGGCTCGCCCCGATTTCTTTCCCTGTACCAGCTTGCTTCACAACGTATACACGTATGGTGTGCTGAACGTAGCATGCGTAACTACTAGCTCAAACGTCGTTGGCGAAGACAAGCGTGGACATGTCTCTTTTAGCAGCTGCTCGGCCGCCGACAAGGCCAAAGCCACCAGCACATCGTCACAGCAACCGACAACATGACCAGGACAAAAGTGTATCAACACCGGAACGACGTCCTCTGGCAGAGATTCAGCAGCAATACCACGCACCAGTATTGCCTCAAACGCCGTTGAAAGCGAGAACAAGTGGCAGTCTTGCAGCTCTCAGCCCAAGCTCTGAGCACAATACTACGGCAGATGTCTCTGTCGACAGCGCAGATCATGCCTGGCTTGGCAACTTGGAGCGCGACGAACTAGAAAAGCTCCTCATCGAAGCGGGCCGAAAGATCAAGGAACGCGAGCAGAAGCTCATGATTGCTGCCAATATTGGCAAAGCTCTGCTGGACAAGAATTTGACGCTCAGAAGCGGTATCATGAACAGCATGGCCTCGAGCAACAGCTTCTGCAACCTCAATGACATTGAAGATATGATCAATCAGTATTCGGCAAATGACCCCATCGATAGCCCTTCAAAGCATTCGGCCAGCATCCAGCCGCAGTCACCAGACTCGGACGACACCCCGCTTGCTAGTCAAGGACCCACGTCCAACCCTGGACAAGATTATTTCGACCATCATCGTACTACTTCAGGTTCTTCAAGACATTCTTCCTCTGCGAATCCTTGGATTCCAAGCGATTCGGGCCTCATTTATTCGCAGCCATGTTCGCCAAATGCGTCCATCGCAAGCTTTGCATCACGTCGATCACGTCTCAGCATAACTCAGTACTCGGCATCATCCAGTCCAGCCAACTCTAAGCGTCAGAACCATCGATCTCGGCCGTCTCTGCTACAGCTGCAGACCATTGAAAATCAACGTCAACTTGCAATGCTGGGCAACCAAAACGACATTCTGCATCAGCAAATATCGGAACTGCAGACCGAAGCTGAAGACGCGAAGCGTGAAGGAAGTAAGCGGCTTACCAAGCTCAGCAAAGAGATTCGCGGACTCAAAGCCGAACTTGAAGCTGCTACGCTACGCAATTCAGAGCTGGAGAACACTTCAGCCAGCTCTCGCCCTTCTTCTGCGCCTCGACCCGGTCCGGTTGTCTTTGCAGTGCGTCCAGCAGCATCCCCTCTGCATTTCCCGATTCCAGCGTCTACAGAGGCAACTGCAGGGACAGAATTGCCTAATGTTGAACTCGAAGCTGAGCAGGGTCGAGTCTTTACACAGTCTACGTCCGATGACGAAGCTGTAATGACAGACCATCGGCCGCAGGCTGGCGAGAGCGCCCTTGTAGCTCAATTGCTCGCCAAGATCAAGGAACTTGAAGAGACGAATGCTGCAATGGCTAGAGCAGAAGAAGACTTTGGCAGTCGCATGGGTCGCGCCATGGAAGAAGACGAACGTCTCCGCGATGCGCACAGCGTATTTGAGCATTCGATTGTCGATCTCTACATGTCTTCCATGACCGATGACGAAGGTTCTGAGGCATCGCACATTTTGTCCAGGGATACTGTCCTCGCCCGCGGCACGCCTTCCAAGACGGACCAGATTCTCAGCCAGCTGGCACATGCGTCTCCCACCAGCTCAGAAGGTTCTCCAAGCAGGAAGAGAAGGGCGCCAGGTAACAGGCACGTCATTGAAAACTCCAAAATCGTTCGTTCCGCCATTCGCAAGACGCAGAACGAGCTGGCATTTGACGCTTTCGGAAGCACAAGTATACCTCTCGATGCTGCACTTTCACGATCGTCGACAGAAAGCTCGTTGGCGTCCTACTCGATCGATTTGAGCGCCGATAGTAGCACAAACTCTTCCCCGCAACGCAAGAGCTTGGCGCGCAAAGCGTCTTGCAGCTCGATCGGCCCAGGTGGTCGCCCCCGCATCCGTATCACGCCATCGATGGAAGACCTCGGTCGTAGGAGCAAATCTCCGGAACTCTGTGAAAAGCAGTCAGAGAATGCACTACAGAAGGACAATTCCAACCTCACTTCCTCTGTACATGGATCGTTGAGTCCCTCAGATGCACTTCACTCGAAAAGTAAACGTCCCAAGCAGCTGGTACGCGCCAAGTCCACCGGCACGAACGTACCAGAAGGGAAAAGTAGCAAGACTCGGGAGCAGACCAACTACAGGTTCACGGTTCACAGCCCGACGCCGTCGATTCCCACCAGCGATCAATCTCAACCAACATCGCCCTTGCAGCGAACCGTGACTACATACAAGGTACTACGCAAACGGTGGTCGTTCTCAAGCTCCACATCTCTGGCAACCGATTTCCAGCGAGATGCCGGTGTTCGTGAAGACAGCCCAGCTACTCGACTATGGAGTCCTGCCCAAGCTCATCTCACGCCTAACAAGAGGATCGGAAAGAGTGGGCGAACTCTGGGGAGTGAGCTTGGAAGCATCTTTGGTGGCGATGATCGAAAGCACGACTTTGATGACGATTTGCCGCAAGCACGACGCAGTGGATCGCCGCCGAGCTCTGCTTCTCAGGTTATGGCAATCTGGCGCCCGGAAGACGGACTGGCCCTGTCACCATACCGAGCCAAAGCAGAGCCTGAAGCGTTGTCCACGGATCGCCCAACAGCAAATTACGGGCGATTGGTAGCTGCGTGCCCCGAAGAGCACGACGACGATCTTGAGTGCGTGCTCCACCAGCCTGGCCAAGGCACAAGTGAGGAGATCGAGCTGTCTAGCTCGCCTATGCGAGTCCGAGACGCTGCGCTCGTTGCACGACTGCAAGCTGGTAATCAAGGCGAATGGACAAGCGAGCAGCCCATCATTGAGGCTGGAGGACTGAGAGATCAAGACGAGCCCCGAGGAACACAATTCGAACTCATTGCGGCGGTCAATGAGCATCAAGCCGTTGCATGGGCTGATGACGATGACTATGGCATGTCGATCAGCGAGCGGGAAGCCATCGAACTCGGACTCCTCAAAGCTACCGCAACAACGCGTGCGAAACACGCACGTATTTATCGAGCTTTGGCTTACGGCTCTCAGTCAACGAACGTCGTTGCCCGATCTTGGGGTTCAAAGAAGGATCGCGCAGCAATCTCGGAGGCTGAAATCAAGGAGAACGAAGAACGGCAGCGAATCGAGATGCTCCTGAGACGAAGACGAGTTGAGCTCCTGCGCGAGAGCGGCTATGATCCGTACCGCAGAGATCAAGAAGATGCGCTAGTCAGCACTTATGCCTACTCGCCTCAGAAGCTGCAAGACCGATCCCGACGAGCATGGGCAACACGCGAGTCGGGCTTCCACTCTTCTACCCCGCACAAGCTTGACGACCAGGTTCGCGAGGACTACTGGCCCGAGACGTGCGACTCTCCAGTTCGGCCTGGTACGCATCGCTCGACGGAAGACTGGGTCAAAGGGGTCGCGAGCAACCCAGGCGCGCTCGTGCCGCGGCTTGCGGACCCAGATGCGTCAGGAGTAGGCGATTTTGAGCTCGTCGAATGTCCGACGTGGAAGAAGCAAGGCGGACGTGGAACGGACTACTTCCCAGTGTCGATGCAAGCGCGCTACCATCCGCGCATGCTCAGGCAGCGCGTCACTGTCCTCACTCAGTCTACGTACGGCTGGGTGAAGGACTGGGTTCAATTTGCCCTCGTCGTATTCTTGGCCTTTCTCGTCACAATCGAACAGGGACCGAGAGCTCATGCACAGCGAGTACAGATGCCCCGCACACCCCAGAGGTCCCGTAGATAGCATACACACCTATACCTTTCTAAATTTATACCCCATGCTCGTTTGATGTTGTATCGCCCTGGGGTGAGTAGATTCCAAATCGGTAAGATTGTGGCCCGATCTGGTTTTGGATTCGAGATCCGGCCATGTGACTCGTCGAAGCGCAGCCAAGAAAAAGGGTTCAATTCCTTGCTTCCATTCGCCATCGACGATGCGAGTGTCGACCAACGCTTGAACATCTGGCGAGCACACACACCACACAACGCCGTCAGAGAGGTGCTTTCGTCGATTCACCCGTGCTCGCTCCATCCGGTTGGAACCCTTTATACAGCCAAGATGCCCGACACCTATGCCAATAGCAGTGTTGGCTCTGCCTCGCCAGAACCCCGGTCGCCAGGCCGTCAATCCAGCAATGCTACACCCGATCGTTCGTTTGGCGGTGACGCCGGCAATTCAGCCACAGCTTCCTTTGCCAAAGCAGCTGTGGCGAATCGTGCCAATGGTACAGCTCTTGCTAATAAGCTTGCTGCCGCTCGCAATCCTGGCACAGTTGCCGATGCTGTAGCCCTCACCCTTGGCAGCAAGCGGGAGCGCAAGAGGAAACGCATCCACTACAGCTGTGCCGAATGTCACAGAAGAAAGCACAAGTGCGACCGCCAAACACCATGTCAGCCTTGCATAGATCGTGGTCTGGCAGACACCTGCCGCCCGTTTGAGGATGGCGATCAATTCGGAGATATGCGTGATCGTGTCCAACGTCTCGAGGATATTGTCGAGGGTCTTGCCATTGCCCACGCCGAGATTGCGAAGGACTTGAAGGAATCTCGAAGTCATGCGGCTGCTTATATCGAAATGGCTTCTAGTGACGAGGATCAAGACGGAGATGGCGAAGACCCTTCAGCTGAACCTCGTTCCAAACCCAAGAAGCGTCGAAGGATCATGCGTCCAGGTACGCTCCGCGGTATTGAGCGCGAGGAGCTGTTCAACTCGGAGGCTCAAGCCATCGCGGCTTCCAAGGGCGAAGTCATCGATTCGAGTAACAACCAGAAGCCGTCGGTGCGCTACGATCTCGGCGGCAATCCGCTCGAAGGCGGTTTAGCTCGAGATGGCGACAGCTGGTTTGGCGCTCTGGCTTTGCCATCTGTCAGTCGTGGCGTCATCGAGACTGAGATCAACGGCGAAAGACTCGAGCTGGGTGCCAACTTCCCGCGCTTCCCCGCCTCCGTAAAGCTACATCGCCTCATACACGAAGGCGGCGCACCCGAAAACATCTTGACTGACTTGATGAATTGCTTGCCGTCGAAAGCCGACACGGACCGCCTTCTTGAGATCTACTTCCGCGACATCAACCACACGCGCATCCCGATCCACGAAGGCACTTTCCGTCAATCATATGACGAACTCATGGATTTCCGCTGGGGCAATGCAAGGGAAGAGCGTGGAGACGACGGTGCTCGTCACGTTCCGTTCTTGGCCTTTCTCTTTTCGGTTCTGGCCACCAGTATGCGGTCGCTCCCTGAAGCGTTGGGCTCTGAAGCTGAAGCGAAGAAAGGTGCGATGCGTCTGTACTACGCTTGTCGTCGTACGATCAATATTGCTTCTACCATTCGTGTAGACCATATCGATCTCGTTCTTGCTCATCTCTTTGCTGCTCGATTCCTCATCTGTCAGCGACAGAGCGCTGAGAGCTGGTCTCTACTTGGAAACGCGATTCGAGCCGCACAGGCCATTGGACTACATCGCGACGGAAGCAAGCTGGGGCTAGACGCGATCACAACCGAGAGAAGACGTCGACTTTGGGCTTTGATATTTTATATGGATAAGACAACCAGCATTCTTCTGGGCCGCCCTCAGGCGATTCAGGAATTTCATTGTGACACGTTGCCTCCGTCAGATGTCGATATCGACACCATGCCGCGCTCTGCACGTCCATACATGCCTCGCACTAAACCGAGGCCTCACACACCACCCGGTGTGTTTTTATTCGTTGCCATTCGTCATGAATTGGCGAGGCTGACTGGACGAATCGTCGAGCATTTCCAGAATCTGGCCAGTCCCAGAAGGTATGCCGATGTCGTGGCGCTAGACGAAGAACTGGAAAAGTTCCGCAAAGACATCCCGACCATTTATCGGATGGACCGCAGTGAAGATGGTTCATGCACGGGTACCGACAAAGACTTTGACACTGTCTGTCCCTGGCTCCCTTTGCATCGCTATCTGCTCAACATTGAGTATCACTACGTTCGCATTGCCTTACATCGTCCTTACGTTCTACGCAACAGCGAGAAATACTCGCATTCACGAAAAGCAGCTTTCGAAAGTGCCAAGACAGACCGCATGGTTCGGCAAGAGTACCGCAAGGACGTCAAGTGGGAGCCGACCCGTGCTCGCAAAGTACACATGGGTGGCCTCTATCGTCTCTTCAACGCAACCATGATGATTGGGATTGCACTTCTCCTCGATCCGACAGGTCCTGAAGCGCCGGATTTCCTATCGCTGCTCGACGAATTTATTGAGTTGCATCGGCAGAAGGAAGGTGATCCGGATCAGTGCAGCAAGCGAGAAGTCAAGATCATTGAGCTTTTCCGAGCCAAAGCAAAAGATCCGACGTGGCGTGCGACCTCGACAACAAGCTCAAAGAAAGACTCAAACAGCAGGCGCGGAGACGCCAAAGATAGCGAAGACAGAGTCTCGGGTAAAAGCACGTCAAAGGCACACAAAACAAATGGAGCAGCGTCAGCAGCTGGTACAGCGGCTTTCAACCCGTCTATGTTGCTCGGTGGGGCACGATCTAACCTCGGACGGGGCGAGTCGGTCAGCACAGCCGACAGCACTACACCGCCTCCCTTTGCTGGGCTGTTTGGAACCACGTCTGGAGACGTCAACGCTGGTCTGCCCATTGGCAATGTGCCATCTGGCACAATGAGCGATTCAGCAACGGATCTGGCGCAAAGCATCTTTGACCAGCTTGGTGGTTATGAGCCAAGCTTTGGCATGCTCAACCCCACGCCGAATGACGCTCTCAACTTTGGCTCGACCTCCACGGCAGATTTCAACGCAAATACTTCCAACAGTATGGGATTCGACTCGGCTGCTGGGTTCGATATCGCGAGCTACTTTGATGCGCCCACGCCCTCTGTGGTACCCTCACCTCATCCCGCAGTGTCGTCTGGTGTCGGAAAGACCAGCTCAATCAATGTGCCTGCCAATCCCTCCGAGCATCATGGGATGCATAGCTACCAGCCGAGTGCACACCCTCATCTGCGAGCCCTGAATTCGAGCAACAATGGCTTTGATGGTTACGGACAGCAGTACAGTGCTCCAGGTAGCCAGAGTACAGCCACGGGCACCACACCTGCGCAAGCGCCTGTTGGTGACTGGGGGCTGTTGCCTTGGGGCGGCTTGATCGATGCCATCGCTCAAAGTTCGCACGGCACAGATCAGCCACAGCACATGAACATTACCAAGAGCAGCGCTTCCTCAGAACGTGATCACTCGACGAAAATCGAGACACCGGACGGGTCCGATAAAGTGTAACACACATTTGTTTCCCACGCCAAGTTCCGAGATGTAATCTAGTGTGACTATAGCGATACACTTGCTCCGTGATTGAGCGCGACAAACGTTTTGGAGCTTGCAGGTCGGGCATCTGTGCGATTGAGACTTCGAGCGTAGGTGACTTTGTGTTGCCGACAGGCCCATTGGAGCTGACCGAGCGTCTTGAGCACTTCCTCGGGACCTGAGATGAACGTGCCCCAGTGAATAGCGAGACAGACGGCGTCAGATTTGCCTTTGGTCATTCGGTCAAAGACTGTGACTGCATCCCAAGGTGGCATGTGGTTGGCCGCGGTCAGCCCGGTGGACAAGCGCGGGAATGGTGAGTACGCGTCCGGCAGCGGAATGTACGACCGTAAGAAGGAGATGGTTGCACCGACAGAGATGGGCAGCATGAGAAAGTCGGGGCTTCCAAGGCGCGCTACAATCTCGTCAAACGCTGGACACGTCGGATATTGCGCGAAAGTCTGTGTCGTGGGATACGACAAGGCGTCGGGTGAGGCATTTGGAAGGTCGGGGCGTGGTGATGGTGGGAAGTCGCCCTCATGAAATTGGCAGCCAGTGTCTCCACCGAAGAACATCTTGGTAGTTTTGGCGTGCGAGACATGCTCGACGAACCACGACGCCCACAGAGCACAATTTGTGTCTACGCCATATCGGCCAGAACCGTGCTGAGCTGGGGTGCAGACGATGCGTAATGTGCTGTCGTCATCTTTATCTGAGACGGTAACCTCGTCCCACCAGTCTAACTCCGTGACTCTGTCCTCGAGGATGTTGAGGCTTGAAGCTGAAACGGCCTCGATAGCACTTCCAGCGACTTCGATCTGGCTCTTGCCGATGAACCAGTTCTTGTTGCCCATTGGCACGATGAATCGTATGCGGCTCTTGTTCAGCTCCCACAGCTGCTTGACTGTGTCATAGTCGAGATGGTCGTAGTGGTTGTGAGAGATAAGTACCAGATCGATCGGGGGTAATGCAGAGATAGGACATGGTGCTTGGTAGGAGCGAATGGGACCCGCGATCTGCGAAGGTGAGCATCGCTGAGAAAAGATGGGATCGAACAGGATTCGTATCGGCTCTTGCCCTGGCTTTGTAGACGACAGCTGTACCAGGACACCGGCATGACCAAGCCATGTTGCTTTGAGCGACGCGGATGAATCAATGTGAAAGTCAGGCTCTTGTACGTTGAGGAGCTTTTGTGCTGCCCCTTGCAGTCGTTGTTCTCGGGTCCGAGCTTCAGAGGGGGTGTGCGCCGGTGATAGAGACTCTATAAGCTCATCGTTTTCTGCCTGTTCCTCATCTCGATAGCGGGCGAAGCTGTCCACATCGTCGCTGCTCTCTGACGACTGTTGTAGGGCGAAAGCAATGGCGGGATCTGGATCTTCACCCCATTCCAAGCCTTGCCAGACTTGCGATAATGTCGGCTTGTGCCAGCTTGGCCATGGGTTCTGGAATCCGACACGCATCGTCCTGGGCACCTCGGACAGAGAAATGGATGACGGAAGGCAAGAGTAGGACTGGTCCTCCTCTAGCTGCTGCACTGTTTCGTTGCCGTTCATGCTTGACTCCACACCAGGCTGCGGGTCCCACCGCGGAAGATAAGACGACCACGTAGTGCCGCTGGCTGGTGCCAGAACATGGTGGCTTGGCACTGCAGGATCTGAATCGCCCGACTGTTTGACCGGCCGCACGCGCAGCGGCACCTGTCTGCTGGCCATTTGTGACGTACAGGTGGTGGCAGATTGCAAACCCCCTTTTGTTCAGGGCTTCAGGGTCCCGGCGCTCGACTCTGAAATTTGGCGTGTGGAGTAACAGCATCTTGCGCTCTTGCCATTCACTATGTCCAACGCGAGCACCGACAAGGACGCCTTTGACCATCCTTCCGTCAGCAAAGTAAGGCAATGCATCGTTTCATCCCGGGAGCTCTCGAGCTTACAATATCAGCTTTGGATGCACATTCTGTAGAGTCGAAAGCGCAAGTGGGTCATCCTTGGTGCCGCTGCCTTCACTATCGTATGCCTTGGCATTGCCGTACGTACATATGCCCTTTCCCAAGCCCTGCTGTGACTGATATGTCTGCCTTAGCTCGGTGTTGGTCTCGGGGTTGGGCTCCCACGCAACGAGGCCGTTCGAGATCCCGATCTCGGCAGCCAGGCCAAACTGATGGAAAATCGCACGTACTTTGTGAGTGTCCCCGCATGCACCTTTGTCGACTCTTCCGCTAAGAAGACGCCCACAGAGTTCGGTCGACAGCAGTCAACGAGGTTTCGTTCCAACGCCTTGGAATGCAGAGGCAGACGCCCAACGAGACTATGTATACCCACCCTACTTTTCCGTGATGCAAGCGAATGACACTCTGCCGCCGCACCTAAGCTGCATACGCAACGGAAGCTGTAGCTCCCAGCTTGTCAATCTCATGTCATTCAACAAGCCAAGATCCAACATTCAACACATTCTTGACAACCACTACGCAGCTGCAGCGGCTAACCTGACTGCCTATGGTGGCACGATAGCAAGAGAGGTGAGCGTCATTGGCAACGGTACTGCTAGAGGCGGCTGCCAAAGCTACACTACGGGGTTCCGAGCAGATTGGAACAGCACTTGGTCCCGACTCGGCCTTGTGGTCCAACAAAGATGCGACTACATCGCTGCTGGTGGCGGGCCTCTAGGTATGCAGATTGGCTTTGCGACAGGATTGCGTGATTTATACTACTACGCAGACTACGTCTATGGCATCAACACCTATGTTTTAAACATCAGGCTATGATACCTTGCGAATCAGACACTAGTCAATCCGCTCTCGCATGTGGACTCGAACAAAAGTCAGACATTGTTCGAACAAGACTTCGGCGATCTTGGCTCTGGAGATCGGTCATCATTGGAGCCTCTTGCTTCGCCATGGGACATTGTTTCGCAACGAGCCACAATACAACATGCAATGATTGGCCTCGTTACTGTCCGCAAATCGAGTCTGTCGACAACACCAGTAGTCACTGCAAGCACCCGCCAGATGATTTCAACGTCCTTACCTCCTTACATACGACAACGGAGCAAGAGTGGTGAGTAGGTGTTCATTATCAGAGTCCACGGGCTTGCCGACAACCTCCACAGCACGTTATCCTAACCAACGTAGCCGCAGCTGGCTATCAGGCATTCTGCGCCTCGCCTGCGACTCATGTACATCCTGCATCGTGTCATACGCTGGATAAGGGGCTCATCCCACGACAAAGTAGCCAAGTCAGCAGACCAGATCCCGCGTAACCTGCTCCCGCATACGTTTGCCTGGCTTAGCTTGATCGAACCAAGGAGACTTTTTTATGTCACCTCATCCACCTGATTGAGAACCTCCAACTTCAATCACTCCGGCTAATTCAGCCGCCTCACGCACAAGCCACTTCAGGCATGCACACTACAAATACTCCACAAGGGTGAAATAACTCTTTCCTTCACAACCTCATCGTGCAAGATTAGCAACGGACATTGATCGCTGAGACCATGTCTTTCTTTAGCTCCTCCCGTCGATCCACTGGGAGCACAGCACAGCGCAGCGGCTTCCGAGATGCCATCCAACGTGATGCGATCGTCTTCGACACTTTTCGCTCGGAGATGCCGGAAAACGCCGCTTGGCTGGTCGAACATCTGAAGCATCAACCAGTCCTGCCGCCATTCGATCCAGATCACCATTCCGAAGAGGACTATGTAACAATTCTTCGTTCTGTGAATCTGGCGGAAGAGGAAGCAAGAGAATTGCACACGGCAATCGATCTTGCTTGCAAGGTGCCCCAGAGTAGATTCAAAACGGCTAACGAGATGAGAGAGAGACAGTGGCAAAGGAGAATCAATCTTGTCATGCTAGGACCCCTCGTGGACCCTGAGCCCTCCGAGCAATTAGCCTCCCACGAAGAGGAGGATTGGATCCTCGGTCCGAAGCGGACTGCATATGCGTCGTATCCACGACCTGACTGTGCGTTCGGACTAGCATTCGCGCCAGATGCATCCGATTCGCCACTCGCACTGTGCAATCTCGCCGATCTCTATGACGCGTCAGAAGTCCGACTCGTTTACAGTCCTTCCGAGGCTAATCCGCTCCTCTTTCCCTCTGCTGTCTATGAAGCTAAATCGGCTCAAGCTCCTATCGCGTGGGCTGAGAATGAGGCCTCTGTCAGCGTGACCATAGCGCTTGATATGCTCGGCGAACTTTCCGAACTCAGTCAGACGCCATACCAGCATTGTGTCATCCTGCTAGCCAGCGCTGGTTCCCTTTGGAGGGTGTATATTGCCTACCGAGACTCAGATGTCCGTAAGACGGTGGTAAGTCGCTTTGCGAACAAGTGCTCCTGGTTCTCAATTTCTCACTGATGCCATTCACGCCATTACAGCATATTGTACCGGTGCATAGCAAAGTTCTCAGTATCGAAGACTTCGGCGACCGGCTGCAACTCGCATACATTGTAGGTCGTATCATGGCTTGGATGACTGGCCCTTACCGAGCCAAAGTAACCGAGCAAGTGGGACGCATCTGGGGTGATTGGCAGGACCGCCAGCGCCAGCAACGTCAGCAAAACTCGGCATCCTAGTCTGAGGGCACTCCCTAGCCATTGCAATTGTGGACTTTAGCTACTTTTTCATGTAATTCATTCGGTTGCGCTGTCGAATTGTGCTCGTACTGAAAGCCAGGTCTAGCCTCGGGTCCAAAGTTTGCTTCAGGTGGGGATAAGCTTGATGTGATTGTGCAGCTCCATCAGTGGTGCCAAGACCTTGCGAATGACTCTGATGATCCAGTCCTGCTTGGTACCTGCCCAGTCTATGCTGATGTCCACATTGTGTGTTTGCTACCGCCATCGCGGAGGGGAGAACTTTGCAAACGTCCGAATCTACTCATATCTCCAACTCTTGCGGACTAGGCCAATTCACGCGTACACCAATTCATCTTTTGAAACGACAAATGTATCGTTCTTCACCATCCCATCCTTCAATGTATCGTTCTTCACCATCCCATCCTTCAATCTCCGTCACGCACCTTGATTGCTCAGATCATGTCTGATCTCAGCTCGCTTGACTCCACCGCGAGTACAGCGCGGCGCAGCGACTTT